>JAPUUL010000940.1:0-12676 GCA_029590625.1 Lasiodiplodia mahajangana
AAATTCTGCTCGTCCAATGCGATGTTGTAGCCCGACGTATCACCCCCATTGGTCTTCGAGCACAGCTCCTCACAGATAGCTACTTGTGCTGCCAGCCCTACAATAGACACTCGTATCCGGTCCTTTATCAGTGAATGGAGTGTGTCGTGGATGTCTCCTGGATCACTCGACATCAGTGCGCCGTAGACTATAAGAACCTCACGTGTGCCGTGGGTGGGAGTGTGACTATAGATACCATTAGGTCAGCAGGTGAACTTCACAGAGCGCTCTTTTAGCCAATGCCGACGTACAAAAGAGCCCCGCGGCACATCTCCAGCGCGTTCTGTAGACTCGGGTTACCCTGTGGTTCCTGCTTGACCCAACCCTGAAGCTTCTCGAGGTGGTCCCCCGGATTTCCACTCATGTCGCTTATCCGCACCGCGATACCGTCGCGCATGCCGATAATAGCGAGCTGTGAGATGGGGTTCTGCTCGAAGTACTCCCGCACAAACTCCGAAGCGTAGGCTGTGCTGAGCTGGTGGCGGCTAGGCAGAAGATCTTTCTCGAGCATCGCGAACGACATGTCTAGAACTAACACGAGATGCCGTATGATGCCGCGCTGCAAAGGCGTCGTATCTTTCAGTAGCCGTGCACGTTTCTGCGCCTCGGCAAGGCCTTCGATAGTGCCTGCGAGCGTCCCATCTTCGCCCTCAACAACAGCGTCCCAAGACCGTTGGAGATCTTCCCATGCAGCCTTGACGCCCTTCCGATTGCCTTTCTTGGATTTATCTGTGCGAGAGCGTGACCGTGGATCGAGTGGGGTGCTAGACGAAACCTGATGATCTCCGAACTCGTCCTCGGAGGCGTCATCCGCCTGGTAGTCTCCGTCCGAATCTGCCATTTCGGTCGTCTTATGCGAAATAGGCCGGCTCGGTGATCGGGAGATGTGGGGGCTAGAATGGCTTTCTACTGTCGTATGGTACTTTTAGATTATGTTGCCGCGTTCAGAGGGCACGCGCGCATCGATGATGGACTGACAGCAATACCTAATGACGACGGAAGGAAGAGCTAGGCGACTAAGGCCAAAGGCTAGGGTGACGACATTTATGATAGGGTTGCGCGAAAGCTAGAGAAGTCTTTCGCCCGCAGCAATAGTCGAACCAAATCTGTTGTTGTGAAAAGTAATCACTGCAGGAATAAGGGAATTGGAATGCACAAAGNAAAAAGAAAAGGCAAGGCTATGGAAATTGTCGGGGTACAGGCTCATATCACAGCCTTGTGAGTGCTATAAATTAGCACTATCCAATTAGATTCCCCTAAATTACAGCGCCATGGCTACTAGGCAGCATNCCCCCCACTATGACGAAATGGCACCTGCCAGCAAGCTTCAGCAGCAACACCATTATTGAAACCAATAAGTTTTAGATAGTAAACCGGTTAACAACCAATCCCGTCTCACTTGAATAATAATTCAATAAGTCTTGTCAATATCAATAGTTAAGACCTTCCTATTTCTGCTTTTGTATAGTTCATTTGGATTTTCACGCCTTAGTAAGATTAAAGCCCGTACCAGTGCAACCTAGCACCAACACAGGACTACTAGATTCAGTAAGCCTTCTATTACCTGACAGAGATTAAAAACACAAGCAAGCCTCAAATATTGAGATAGTAGATGCTCCATGGAAAACAATCAACAATGTAATATTATCACTGCCCATTCCCTTACTATTCTAAGTTATCAGTACTTGGTGCTGTAACGGTACCTAGTACTATAGGTAATATTTTAGGTACACATGATAAGTCGTGTGTGTGCCCATGTCTCAGGAGACTCTTCCGTCTACATTCAGCAGAGGCCTATTAGACAGCTTAGCTGTTCAACAGTGCCGCATAAGCTACGCAATAACAGGTTAAACAACATCGATCGTATGAAATACACGAAAACCAACATTGAGCCCTCGGGTTCCTTCCTACAGACCCCTTTGTTACTATAAAGGATAGCATCCTAGTGCGGATGACCAGAAAAAGGGATATGACCAATGCCCCAAATGGCCGCTAAGCTTGATCGTGCTATAGGTCATCAAAGTCTGCACACATGAGTTGGGTGATGTTGGGGACTAAGCCATC
This sequence comes from Lasiodiplodia mahajangana, assembly GCA_029590625.1. Lineage (NCBI taxonomy): Eukaryota > Fungi > Ascomycota > Dothideomycetes > Botryosphaeriales > Botryosphaeriaceae > Lasiodiplodia > Lasiodiplodia mahajangana. The sequence goes on from JAPUUL010000940.1 coordinate 2,104, forward strand.
AGCATATTACACGTAATTTTTCTCTCTACTGTAATAGGCTCGCATACCATGACCCACGCTTTGAGGATTCTGATGTGTTTGTGGACAAGGTAGATGGGGAACTTGTCAGTAGGTCCATGAGTGGCATAGGCCCCGGGATTCTCAGCTACGGCGCCCGCCATGTTACCAATGTGAGGACCATTGTTATATTTAGGCGAATGCAGAGAACCTTCGTGGGGGGTTCACTGTTTAGGGAACTGACAGGAGCCACCACGCTGTGTACCAAATCGGCCACCAGCCGGGGACTTTGATACTGGGCTTCGAGAACTTAGAGATGGCAGAAGTAATAGCCGTATTCAACTATTGAGTAAGACTTGATGATACTAGAAATCCGGAGTATGAGCATTAGGGCGCTTCTACGGGCTTGTATGTTTCCTTAGCTTAGTATTTTACTAATGACGGAAGAACACCACCCCAAGCCAGATGTTTTCCTACCTGATGTTAACACAGTGTAAAACCATGCGCAAGAGACAACCAGAACGAATTAATATATTACATCACAACACAACTAAAATAGGCGGTATCTATGGCTAGCTAGTAGGCCTCGCGTTGATAATAAACCCCCGCAATCTTCTATAGCTCTCTCTGCCTTGCTGCCTCGATGGTGTGGATTTGCCCCGCAGCTTCATTATGCCGTTGAATTACTTCACTAGCTTCGGTCTTAAGAGAATCAACACATTATACGAAGGGCAGAACCAGCACGCAGTACGATATCGTAGCCGTCGACACCCACGATAGTGATAGCAAGCTCCATGTTAACACATGCTACGATAGCCTACGCGGGTCTCCGCCTGAACTAACACGTAATATCTCCCACAAGAGAGAACAGATGCGTAAGCATACTGTGAAAAAAGGCAACTAAGATGTAGCTGTCGTGCACTAGGAACAGCGAACATTGTCTCATATGCAAGGGAGAACCAACATACATTTGGTCTAACCGGAGCTGTAAATGTTGTCCGTGCCAAACGGGCTCCGCTACAAGCGCACTGGACACTGGTATTCTTGACTCCCATTTGTCAAGACCCAAAGACAGCCTCTGTTGGCCAATCGACTACACTTGAGGCTCTTCGTAAACCCAGAATATATTATGCTTAATATCTTAATAGACTAACTGTTCCGTCCTCCCTCGTCTCTCCCATACTCTAACACCTATTGTACTCAACTCTATGTAAGTCTACGGCTTCACCACACCTCTACGCAACGGTCTTCACCTCTGCTATTTTCATATACCTTCTCCTAGAACCGTTTATACAATGCCGGTGGTCACGACCGATAAGGATTTGCCCAAGTTGCTCGACACTCCCACAAAACAGGTAAAATGGGCAAAGAAGTTGGTCCTCGAGCATCTAAACAGTGCTTCGAAGCGCATCGACAAGCCCCCCATACAGGGGATGTTTAGCAGGACTTTATTCGTTGCCCTCGCCGATGGCCGTGAAGTAGTAGTGCAATTCCGCACCGAGCCACTTGATATTGAAGCGTTTAAGATCGCCAAGGGGGCACTAGGCTTGTTTGTCCCGGACGTTAAAGCTCTCCCTAGTGAGGAGTTACAGAGCACCGGTGCCTGGGCATACTCCATGAACCGTATGCCAGGTCAGATATGGCTGCGTGGAGTCACTGGGAAGGGAGCCGAAGGGCGTATTGCTATCAACAAATCACTAGGCCGCGTCTTTTCGAAAGGATTTCTCGCTGATAACAGTCATGAAGCCGTCAAAAGCAAGCTTCGGCCACACATCGACGCCATCTTAGAGTCCGATTTAGAACGGATCGTCCCTTATAAGGCGGAGATCGAAAACTATGCCAAGAAGCTTGACGAGATTGCACAGCTACCGCTGTGGGTTGCCCATTATGACCTTAACGAGGTTAACGTGCTCATCAACGAGAAATGCGAGGTCACTGCTTTGATCGACTGGGAATTATCTGCGCCACTCCCTTTCGGGGTCGGCTTCGGCCGTATCCACACCATCGCCGGCGAATATACTGGAGGGGAATTCTGGATGCCGGATGAATTTGAGGTTGCGGAAAGGGGCTTCTGGACAGAACTTTTTGATGGCATGCCAGAGCACATTCGAGCGATTCTAGAGAAGCGTATTGACCTGGTCCAAGATTCTGTTATACTTGGGACCTTGCTAGATTGCTTCTTTCTTGAGGACGGGAAGGTCGGCGTTAGCGAGATTGCCTTGAAGGCGCTCGATAAACTAAAGAGCTATCGAATCCCTTTCGTCCGAGGGCAGGAACCCCCGTATAGGTCTTAAGCTGAGCTACAATGCGGCAACTTAATAGAGAAATAGATGATGCGAAGTACTACATTCTACAAAGTACGCTCGAGAGTCAGGTCCAAGGTATACAATTGGAACGATGGGATTCACATCACCAATCGCCTATCAAAATATCTGCAGCACCAAGTAGAATAATCAGCCCGCAAGTAACATCTTACGGATACACATACGTGTTGGCCAAGAGGCTAAAGCGTATAGACTACATCGCCCTGAACTCGAGAGCGTGCGACGAAAAAGCTGTAAGAAAGCTACCCTAGCGGGTTACCTTTTTAATCTATTTAGTTTAGAGCCCAAGCCCTCTCCCCTGGCGATAGGTCAACCCTGCTCTAGTCGTGCTTGTTTCGACGCAAAGCTGCCCCGTTAACATGCACCCTCAAAACAATGAATCGCCCATAGCCCGTCTCTACCATCTCCACAAGTTCCGGGCCTACGCTGGAGGGTCACATTCTACAACATTGCGGCCGGACAGCCGCGACCGTCGTCATGGTTAGCCAGATGATACACACTATAAATTTATACTACTACAAGGCCTCTCAAAACTTAACTTCGAGATGGAAATGAGCCGCCATGAACTGCTAGTGGCGCAACTGTGTTAGAATTGGCCGACATCGTGACCACGGGGATATACATTTTGTTCCGCTGGCGGACACTCCGATCTTCGAGAGGGATGAGAGGGGGATTGCCCCGGGGGAGACTCACGCAGCCACCACTCGAGCGGACTCTCTAGAAGGAGTCATACCGTACGTGTCATGAGATACAAGTCAGGGGCGGCCGCGGGCTGACAATGTTGGTGATAAAAGGGGAGCAGGCACTAAGTAGTCATAAACATAGCACCATTATTAGAAGTAGGGACGAGTTCCAGACGAAGTTATGAATATTCCTAAATTACTATTCTGTCTCCAATCATTTATTCCCAACTCTCAACTGACGGTCAAACGGAGGTGCCAGTAAGCTCTCATTTTAGGGCATCGTGTCTATACCTATCTCGCACTTCGCTGCCGAGCGGTCACAATATGAAGCTGTGGCTAGAACCTGGGTGATTCCTGCATGTTGCGCCTTTTTATCTATGCTTGTTATTTGTGCTTGTAGTCTACGGTTGTAAGTGTTGAACTTCAGGCATTGACTCTAAAGATAGACGAACTCTGAGTTAGCTCAAACGGCTATCGAGATACTGGATCATTTAAAACTTGTCCCGAACACCCAATAGATCGTATGTACTTGCTAACAAGGGGAATGGGTTGGAACTTGAATGATGCCTGGGCAAGTCCCTCCCTCTCCCATATAGAGTAGCAAATGAAATCAATATGACCAACCTTCTCTATATATTAATACCGGAGGTAAGGCTGACCAAATTCGAGAACAAATACAACAATCACAATATCCAACCTGGTATTATTTTATAAGTTCTCTGTGTTGTTGTGTCCTTGTAGTCTTTGTCATGTGTTGGGATTTAGATACGTAAATAATTAATGTAGACCTTCATGTTTAGCTTCCCTACCCTAGCGCGAACAACTTCCTAGGAAGTCGTTCGCATAGCGATCTCCGGCCCCATATTGATCTGGCAGCAATGGAAGACTTGTACCCACAATGGAAGGTTCTATGCAATACGACAAGACAGCATGTTCATGCGGCTACAACCAACCTATGCATGCAGATAGGAGGCGGCACATTTCCTAATCTTGCTTCTAATTTCGAAGTGATAGCATGTTATTTGGGCCTATATCAGCGAGGTAAACTCAACAAGCTGTATGATTTCTGCCAAGTGTATACAAAAGCATCACAATACCCCCCCTACACCTATCATGATTCTATCATACAACATCATATAAATTAGCTACGCGTCTTGGGTATACTTGAATAATTGTTTCTTCAACTGAGAATCTCCTTCACCATTGCCATATAAGTTGCTTTGTGTTGCGCATCCAGCCGCTGTCTCTCCAATCTCCATTTTAATGCGAATGAATAGGTTGAGAATGTGAATGTGAATGGGCAAATTAAATTTCAACGTGAGTTTATACTTGAGTCGTAGTAGGCTCATCGTTCACGGAACATGGCCAATGGGGAGGAAAGCAAACGGGTATGCCACTAAACCGGAACGCCAACGCCATATTAATTGAGTGACAAGAAAATTATGCATAGCCTGCTGGTGTCACGGCAGCGGGCCAGTCGTCCTCAGTGATGCTGGACCAGAATACCCATATCATGACCACGGCAAGTAGTGTAAACAGGGTTTCAAACAGCGCCCCGTCAATCTTGCCTGCTGTGCCGTTGCAGATATGTGGGCTAACAACATAGTTGAATATCTGGCCCAACGCAAACAGGACTGCTGCACCTGTTAGGTAGATCATTGGTTTTATCTCTCCAAGAATGCGCAAGACGAGGATAGCTTCGAGGACATAGAAGGCAACTAGGAAGATAAGTGGCACTAGCTGATAGAGGACGTAGAGCGCGATATTCCGATTTGGTGCGTTATAACTGCTCTCGAACTCGCCGGTCCAGCTGAATCCTGTGTCTAGGGTGATGTAACCAGTGCCGATGAAAAGGGCGGCAGCAGAGGCCAGTATCAGCCCTAATGAGAGGGGGGTTCCGTCATCCAAGATCTGATATCCAACAACGGCGTTCATGAGAAGAATCCAGATGGTTGCAATAATCATTCCAATGTGAATTCCCGTGAAGGCCTGCCATGTCTGTTAGTTTCCAACACTAGCTTTGGTTCTAGAAAATAGCACGTACAATTCGGACTTTTGATGACAAAGGGAACTCGCCAACAGAAAAGATCTCAGCTATCTCAATGATGATATAGCCAAGTAAGAACAGCTGCATTTCCCTGTACAGACATAAGTATTTGCTCGATAACCTCAAGGATATTTTTCGCACCTTCGACCCACAGCGGCCCTTTTCTTTTCGGATTGGAACAGTAGGAATGCTGAAACTGCAATGGCTATACCACATAACAGAATCGAGCCTGCGATCCTGTTAGATAGACGTACGTGGTCCCCATGTAACATTAACTACGGACCTAGGTTACCCAAGTGTTGCCCATTCTTTAACGGGATTCCTTGGAGCACACATCCACCCCAGTCCCCGATTTGATTGTGGCTTTTGGTTAGGACCTGCAAGTCTGGTATTAGTGATATGCTCTCTCTACAGGTGTGATCAAAGCGCACATACATTGCAGATGGGAAGTGTCGAGTCTCTACAAAAGTCCTGTTTGTTGCAAACACACATTGTTAGCTTTATCCGGGCGCGTTGGATCTAGGCATGTGCGTCCGGCGCCAGCACGCAAGTCCGGTCCGTACCTCGAAATTCCCAAAATTGGTGCTCCCCATCTGAGTAGCGAGCGGGCGATGGTCCCGCTAGATCAATTGTGAAGTGTTGAGTATCGTGGACTAGGATGAATGTCCGGTAACTGAGTTGCGAGGAGTACGGATTGTAGCAGACGCCTGAGAGACTTTCTCGTTAAGTGAATTGAATCGGATCTCTGTTGTCGTTCTACATATGAAGCCCTGTATCCCCGTTCTATTTGCCAACAGTCTCGGGCTATTGCTGCAGTAATTGTAATGCAAGTGTAGCTTGAATGAATGGTACGCGCAAGGCTGCAAGTAAGCTTGCAATCGCTTAAGTATCTGGGCTCGAGGTACAACCGAAAAACCGGGCCGTTGATGCACGTTGTGTATGGGCGATATCCACACTAATGAGCTTCGCTCTTCCCCGTCCCCCTTCAACTGCCAGTCTTCTCTGTTCGATGTTCGTCTGGATCGTGTTCGATGCTCGGTTTGGGCGTCCCGACCGCGATGGGTGTGGATGGAGGAGCGCAAGCGGTGTTTCTTGCATAAAAGGTGTAAAGGGAGGGAGCTTGGGGGGTGGTTGGGTGTAGTGGGTGGTTGTTATGGTGATTCTAGTGAAGCAAGGTACCTGACCAAGTCAGATTAGGCCCGCCCTCGGTGCGACGCTGGCCGGCGGTAGGCTGGGGTTAGTGGGGGAATGCCTCTGAGTGGCTGCCCTTTAAATGAGCAGCCCCGCTTCCGCCCGTAAGGTGTCTAAGAGTAGCAAAGTACCGATCCTAGTGGGTGAGGCCAAGTGGAACTACAGCGCACCTAATTACAAACTCCCCAAACTTGACGCGATTTAAAATTTACTCAATGTTTCAGTAACCACTGCCATGGCTGTTTGCGGTCACCAATTGAATTGATGGATTGGAAGGGTTGGGTCTCGAGTCGATGGGAAGCTATCATAGGCGCTGCGCATACAATATATATCGTAGTACCTAAATATCTCGCGGCGGCTAGGCGGCGCATGATTTTTTATATAATGGAATTTCTACCTATAGTGAGCACCTCAAAGCCTCCGGTCCGATCCCTCGACATGAAACAAGAAACCTACTGGGTCCTGGTCAATCCTCCAGAATATCCGTCATTGCGCCATTCCGGCTTGTCAGCATATGCATAATCGCATGGAACATGGATCCCGAACCAAGTAGTGAGGTCTTTATTTAATACTTATGAATATCCCCGGCAGCTATGTAGGTACGCGCTGAATCTGGCCTGAGCATGGAGTTTAAGATCTACCCAAATACCAAGGTACTCAGATGCCCTATCAAACACCCCCGCGGAAGTGAAAAGCTTTAGCGGAGCTTAGAGATTAAACATGTCTCGCATTACATTGCACTAGGTAAGTATAGCTCGCTATCAAGTGTAACTATGCTACGAGGACGACTAGAGTGTCAGTGTTACAATATAGGTATCTGGATGGCCGACGCTATGGCTGAGGGATAAGGTATGAGCAGATAGAGCATACGACTACATTGTATGTAGGACTCTCACACCTGAAGTTCTCCGTCTCGATCATCTGCATATGTTGAATCTGACAGCATACAGTAGTATAAGTTTATTTTTGGCCTGGGTACATACAATCCATAGTTTCAGCCACCGCCATTCCGCCACTATCAGAATTCAGAATTACCTAGCAGAGATGCTATAGCTCTTAGTGGCGGAGCGGATATAGCCACTACCTCTATGGGATTACCCGATTACAACAGAATATGGTTGTATGCGATAGGTGGTGTCCATATGGCTTAACTGCATGAACAAATCGAGACGAGGTCTGGTTCGGTTAGCGGATGGCCGGCCTTCTCATCTACTAAGGCGAGCTTGATAGACAATTCATAAATAGTGAGACCCTGTCTTATGAGCCGAGACAGAAGATCGGAGTTCAGCTTAACACTCTCTGGATTGTATATTATAAGTTACGCTCGCCTGGCAACAACATACCTTGTATGAAGTAAGATGGCACAAGCTGTGTGAGAGTGGACTTATGTGAGCGGATGAGTGTTGTAAATATGTAGCTACCTGTATTCCTCTCGGTGTTATAAATCTTTTGCCGGTTATTGGTCTGCCTAGGTTCACTCCGACCCAAATGCCTCGTGAACATGTTGCAGCACAGACCGAGGCTGTGGTCTTGGACAGGCTGAACGATGGATGATCAGAAGAACTCCATGTGATCAGGGTCTTCTGTGGTTACACCACAGACAGATGCGGTCCGTGGTGAGGCGCTAGATAGGCGCCAAGTAGAGCGCTCAACGATCTACAAGTTGTTTCGGTAAATAATGAGGACAATGTTGGCATAACGCTGTATGATGCTAAGCAAGTATGGTCCCCATCTCCATGTGCGTACATGAACTCTGCGGCGCGGAAGAACACTGTGCCTATGTAGGTATTCTTCAAGGATACCGCTAGACCGCTAAAGCGCTATGACGCAATGGTGTGGAAGATCATGCATCCTCCTCTGCTGTAGCGCCTCATTTATTCGTAGATGACGTTTTACTATCCGTAGAAGAAACTAGCCCTTTTTAGCAGTCCCCCCTACCGTCCCCTTTATAGCTCCAAGCTACACCCAATTTGTAAGGGAAGTGGAGCATCCTTTGGAAAAGACCAAGAAGTAATAAAAACGACGGTTAAGTCTAGTTAGACTGGTTGCTACCTGCAGGTACAGAATATTAGTAGAAAACCCTACTAAAATAAAAGTACTTACAAGTAATACTAAAGCTACGATTTCGACGAAGATATCTACGCAAGTACTTAAGTTGGCTAATTTAAGGTTTTTAATTCAGTTCGCAGGACAGAAAACCACTAGTTTTTTTTAGTAGAATTGTTAAGGTGGTATTGTGAATTAATGGTATGGCAGGGTGATGGGTGTGGCTTACGTGGATATTTTGTGGCTTAGGTGTTGAAATGTGTGGCTTAGTTAGTTGTGGTGTAGTAATTATTCCTTAGTGGCCCAGCCGACCGTATGTTTTGCTTTATTCCCAGACCTGCTGGGCTGAGCTCCACTTTCCTTACAAATTAGGTAGGGATTGGAGCAGGTCGAAGCTTAAGTGGGGCGGCTGCCGAAAAGGGCTAGTTTCTTCTACGGATAGTAAAACGTCTTCTACGAATAAATGAGGCGCTGCTGTAGTGCTTCACAACACCGCCAATACTCGCCCACACTAGACTAGTAACACACGAAACAAGCACACACACATCGAGTAGTTGTCGTCTCTAGTCTATTTGCGGTAGAACACCCTGGCTCTTGCTTTGAATAAACCTGGCAGCGGAAAAGCATACACGACGGGAGAGTGCACATTACTGACGTAGTAAGGACTGCTGTCGCCCGGTAACGGCGGGTCGGAGCCTGAATTTATAGGCTTTCGTGGATATACTAGAGGTAAGATAGCGCCCGGGCAGTACCTGCACCGATCTGTAGGTATTTTACACATCAGTACTTATGTATGAGGTAGACAGATAATGGATCTTGAGTTGTGTAGGTAATGTGGGCACACGAGGCCATGTAGGTACCTATGTACTATCCAGTAGATTATGTAGTATTACTCGCCCAGAGACGTTGTCAGTCTGGGGCGAGCAGCGCGCGTAAAAAGTGGTAGCAATTAAACCGTTAAACGTCCTAAAGCTCAACGACGCATTCTACATTATGATTAATTACTTAATTAGAATAACTTCCTCAACTCCGATAATCTACAGATGTACATGTAGGACTGGTCAACTGCTCACTTACCTACATAGGCATAACTCGGCAGCTTACCGACAAGACAAAGAAAGCGAAAGTCATTACTAAATACAGTAGTTGCCCGGACTATCAAGAGCGTACAGCCCTGGAGAACATACATACGTATAGGTAGCTGATGGGTTCCAAAGTTGGCTCCACACAGTCCACGGCCACATTACCCGAGGTACCTATCTGTGTTCTACAGCCGCGCCAGTGCCCTGTGAGCCTGCATACAGCTACTAATCCCCAGGCAGTCTCTAAATGTGAACAGAACTGTGTTAGTAGGATTACAGACACAGAGCAGAGAGAGCATTGCAGTACCTAATATGCCTACAGCATACATCTAATGGGTAGGTAGGTAGGTAAGTAGGGTACCTACTCGTAATAAAGGAGATCTATGCCAGGCTGTAGGCAATAGGAGCTGAGTTTTCACAAACATAGATAGGCATTTCATTTCTTTTCCCTATTCTTTTCTCTCGTCAACTTCCGATTATCTCCCGTCCAGGTTAATCGCGTCTACGTAAATGTGGCTTTCCTTCTACCTGCCCAGCACCGCTCATTCGTTTTTTTGATTCACCGGTTCACTTGTACACCTATCTATGTAGAATCCATTGGTCCCAGGGGTAAATACCACTATCTACATACAGACGTACATACCTACATACGTACCTACTCGTGCATATCTGCGACTACTGGAGCCTAGAGCATCTGTACCTACCTACCTAACTTGCCTACTTGCCTACTTGCACTGCTTTTCGTGTATGTATTCTGTACTGTGGACTGTGGACGGGTTCCAAGTCACAGACCGTCCCACCCGCGCTGCACCATGATGGTCATCGGGCCAGGTCGACGACAGCTGATTGCTTCTTCCAGGTAGTCTAGTCTAACAGCAGCCAGAGACCCTTCTCTCCACTCCCTTTCTCTACGTCTACGTCCCCCTTTCAACATCAATATCATTGCGGGTGGGCGCTGCTGCTTAACAGCGCCATCTCTTCCAAAATTCCTCCCTCAACTCCCAACCGTCTTCCCTCCAACATCCCCCTTCGCACCCTAGCCTCGCGTTCGGATCACGGCCAATCGACGTCATTGCTTGACGACCACCGGCATCGCCTCTCACACGAGCATCGCTCCGACTCCTCCGCCGGCTCTGACTCGTGGACTGACACCGGCGACCTAGCCGAGCAGTTGGCAGATGAGGAGGATCCCCTACGGAAGAG
>JAPUUL010000941.1:0-12659 GCA_029590625.1 Lasiodiplodia mahajangana
CGGAGAGAAGGAGTCTCGATGCGACGACAGGAGGGGGCCAAGACCGAGAAGGGCATTCTGCAGAGGATATGGATGGGCGATGCCGAGCCTGACTGGAAGGAAAAGCGTGAGCAGAAGGAGAGGGAGGCGTTGCAGGAGGGCGGTGGTGGGTATTGGGGCCTTATTACGGAGCAGATTGCGGAGGTTTGGAATGGTGGCCGGAAGAGCGGGGGAGATGCCTCGAAGGAGAAGACGGGTGGTGATGTGAAGGAGCCGTGACGGACGGATGGAGTGATTCCTCTGTGAATATGGCGGCCGGTCACGCCGAATTGTACATAGATCGTGTATAATATGTGTGTGAAATGCATCAGACGGAGCATATAAGGGTCTGGAGTTGAGGTCACATGGTATTTCGGGTTTTATGATATCAATAGAACTCGCATCTTCTACCTATTGTCAATTATTGTTCAACCATCAGACTAAACCATCTCACTGGGCTATTTATATGCAGTATAGCAGTTATCAACACGCAGTGATTAAGGCTACCTATATAGCCACCGAAAAGGATATGGCGCGTCTACACAATTTAAATATCCTTGTTGCTGCCCCAGAGTCAGGTATACTGATCAAGCTCTTTCTACACCTGGGGTATTTCTTTTAGAAGCTCCTGAGAATGTCTATGTTCCTAATGGCTTTCCTAATGGTATTTCCCTGCCCTTTGATCTTCTTGATCCTGCTACGTGCCCCCTGATTGACTCCGCTCAGAACCTTTCTCCTATGCTTTTTTTTATCAGACCTACCTTTGACCATTATTATCTCGCCTGCCGCAATACCTACTGGCCTTCGGATTTGACTAATGGCAAATAGTATTGGGCGTCCGCTAGGTGTCATTGTCGGCCTCAACTATAGCTTCAAGGTTACTCCTTCTTGGACTTCACACTTAGTTATCATGTCGCTTCTAGGTTTAGTCCTAGTCCCTCCTAACACTACGAATCTTGCTAGCATATTCAACTTCATACTGGATGTAAGGTGAGAGGCTTTGTTAAACCGCTTCCAAATGCGCGAGGTTGTCGAAAAGGAGTTTGTTTATATGCTGCAAACCAAACTCTACTTATCGTATTCTCTAACTTACCTAACTATGATATACTACTAGCTGATCCTAAGCTTGACGCTTTATTAATATATTTGTTACGATTGTGATTGCTTCATTTCTGCTTTGCCGGGAAAGCTAAGGCTATGAATAATAACGCCAGCGTGTATGCTAGGGATAAAAACTCGCTTCCCTGAGTGTAAAGTTTTCGTTAGAGTTGAAGACTCAAATATGCCTTACTTTCCGGTTATAATTATGGAACTATAGGCCTAATATTGGAATACCTAATTATGCCTGCTGCGTAGTCCTCTAATTGTTGTTTGCAAAGAATCAATACATGAAAGCTATGAGGATTAGCCCGCGAAGCAAAGGCTGCCTGAGTAGATACTAGCTGATCTGATTTGTGATTCATTCTTTCTGTCCAGGTCCTTCATCACTGTACATTTGCAGATACGTAGCTTGAAGTCGCATCTTGAGGTGTTCCTCTGCGGTTAGCACTTTCCGCTCGGCATAAGGATTTCCGGCGTTCGCCGTGGCGAGACCACCCTGGAAGCTGCGGACACGGGCGCTTGGTACCGCCGTGAGTGGTGTATCGTTTGTAGGATGGCAGAAATAGACAATGGAGTAGCGTGGGTCGGTCGTCGATTCGCCATCTACTAATCTAGCAGCATTGCCGTTTTTCCCCGTCTCAGGACCTGCGAAGGTCACCCGATGTACTGTGCTTCTTAGTAGACCGTTGGTCCAGTATGATAGGAGATCCCCAATGTTGACTAGTATAGGGGGACAGGGGTCATTTTCAGTTCCTGGTGGACACACTGGCACTGAAACCCAGTTGTTTGTAGGCGTGAGAATTTCCAGCCCGGCCTGGCCCTTGAGACGGAATAAGAGTGTTACCGAACCATAATCAGAGTGTGCGCCTGCTCTCACGTCGGCTTCTTGTGCCGAGGGTACTGCGCTGGGTGGGGGATAGTAGAGAAACCGCAGGATGGACCCCGATTCCTTGTCAGGAGAATGTGCTCGAGTGAAGAAGTCTGGCGGATTGACTCCGAGTCCAATGCCGAAAAGAAGCAACAGCTTGCAGCATAGCGCGTGGCATGATTCACGAAAGGTCGCTAGATCGGCCTCATATGGTTCAATGTCTTTAGGTATCGGCTGGGTTGCCCGGCTATTGGAGAAAGCTCCGAAGTTGAAACCTCTTGTACACAATGTTAGTGTCCCTTATACTGAACGGCCTGTGTTAGAAGCCCCAGGGTAGAATCACTCTTTAAAGTCTCCTACCTATACTATGTTAGGATACTACCAGAAACCATAATTACAATGCTAGATTGGCTGTGTTTTTGAGAGACATACTCGCTGTGTTTTCGGGTCTAGAGTTTCTGAGTGCATTCCGGACCAACCCTGATTGTTTTTCTCAATCTTACATCGTTGCTTATCTTCTAGAGGGGATTGGAAGAGGGTCCTCGACTAAACAGGTTATTTATGAAGGAATCAGCAATGGAACGAGAACAGTAGCAGCGGTAGGGTAGTGCTTGGCAATATCAGAGGTATGATAAACGCTTTTAAGTACAACTATAGCTATTATCACATACGATGCTAAATGCTTGCTCAACCTGGCTAGCAGAAATGTCCTGACCGGTGTTTTTGATATAAACGAAGCCATGCTTGGCGGCTGCATCAACGAGTTCTTCGGCTATGCGGGCTCGGTCGCCCTGGCTATCGGAGATGTCGATGATAGGAATAGAAGTTGTACTCGCCATAGCACCTTTTCTAGGCTATAATAAGCCTGGCTACAAGTCAGACGAGATAAGAAGAAACGAGGGCAAAAATTGGCGGGCTGAACAATGATGGCACCTATGGTCGGATAACAATATCTAAAGCGTGGCGGAGAGATAAAAATACCACTTACCTACATAAGGTTACATAGGTGAGGATGCGATTTTCGGGGCTGATTGCTTCACACTTGCCCCGACCTGGTTAAAAAAAAAACACCCTTCTCTTAACATAGAACTAAGTAGGTAGTTCCCTACAATATAAGTCTAAGACTTAACAAATGAAGATACTTATCAAGCTTAGGATTTACCAAGCACGAATTACTGGGTACCTATAAAGGACATACTTACATATATCATATATCCAACATGTACCTAGCTAGGGCCCCGTACTTTTGAGCATGAGGTCTCTCTCGAAACAACATTGAAGTACCCACATAGAAAGGTACATCCTAGGTAGGTACATGGGTGTTTTGCAGGGCAAACATCTGCTAGGGTCTACCAAATGTAGGGCTACACTTACCCGCGCCTATCTAAGGCACCTATCTGTAGTGCATCGTATACCTAAACAGGTACCTATACAGATTAAGTACCTTCCCGCTGACTTGAGAGGGCGGTATGTGTACAGAATACCTCCTTACGGGCTTGTTCATCGTCACACAAACCAACAACGACCTAATGTCGCGATCCGGATGAGTGAGGCTCAACCCTTCGCCAAATTCTTTTCAATCTGCCCTGCCGGCGTAACAACAACTTCCTTCCCCCATCGGATCTGCCCTGTTAACCCCAAACTCTAGGTGTTCTTCTCTATTTATTCCCACATCGCCCTCTCTTTCGTGTCATTCCTTCTCTACCAACAGCTATTGTCCTAGAAACGCCCCCACCACCTTTCGACGGCAGTAGCAAGCTCGCACTCTTATTTTTCGTCGCATGGGCAGTTGTTAGCGAGGCTGCGGTTTTGTGATTCTGTTCGCCTTTCTACGATAGCTACCTCCTTCTTATTCTTCGTTCTAAGCTGGCTGAAGCTCCTGCAGCTTCGGTCGATCTTGCGGACTATACACAATGCCCAGTAAGTCTTACGATGCTTCATTCCCCTATGCGTCTCCTGCCGTGCCATGCCCGGACATTTGATCGGTCTACCACATTTATCGATTCTCCCTCCCTCGCCTTATACGCGCACGCCGCGACGACGACGACAGGCCATTCACTAGGTCGTAACCTAGTTCGAACTTTAAGCTAGCAAACGAGTTGCACCGACACCTATCATACACTCCTCCTACAACAGCTAGCATGACGCCTTCGCCGCCTAGCCGGCCGTCTTCCCCTTGGGAGTCCTCTTAGGAAATGGTCTCTTCCCTAGATAGTTCGCTAGCCGAACTGACGAATGAAGTCTTCACGGAAGTTCGCGAGGGACGGGAAACGCGTTACGCAAAGACGAAGACGAAGACCCGAGAAAAGCAGCCCGAAAGGGAGCCCCCGATTAAACCTTCGTGGTCGAACGTAACTTGCGCATCTTCCAAAGTTCCGACCAAAAATACAAGTTAGCTAGCTACCTTGCACATCAACGAAACCCATTTCAACATCCTAGTTATTCAGGCGGCCTTTCCAATCCTCGGGAATATATACCTACGCATCGTGCACTTGAAATTACGCGACGAGAAGGCTCTTACTGACCTAGCCTTCTAGGCACGTTCGAAGACCATTGGATCAATGAGCAAATAGCGTGAGTGTACAGTCCTATGCTCTTTATCAATTACTAAAGCCAATTGTACTAGGACCTCCTCCGTTGACCACCTAGACAATGCCACCATTGCCATTGATGCGTCATACTACTTGCAACTCTTCCTTGCCAATGCTCCCTACCAGGAGCCTCTGCTGCCCGCGCTAGGAGGCCTGACTGGTATCCAGTCTCATATCGAGAGTGACTTGGATAGCTGGAAGGCTAACAATTGCACCCCTTTCTTCATCTTTAATGGTCAGTCCGTGGTGGGATCTGATGAGATTGCGATTCAGCGAGGCGCGAGAGCTATCACGGGGACGGACGAGGCCTGGAACTTGTACTTTCAAAGCCAGGCTAATGAAGCAGTATCGGCGTTTGGTTCCCACAAGGGTAGGCGACCGTCGGATACGTTATAATCTTTGGAAATTTGAGCTGATCTGTAATAGGAGCATACCTTGTCCAAAATCTGTACCCGCTCCTCCAGAGTATCCTAAATCGCCGTGAGCTATATTTCAAGGTCGCACCTGTTAACGCAGCCGCGCAGGTAAGTATGGAATCTTGGTCCGTCATGCCCCTGCTAACTATGGAAAGATTGCCTACCTTGATTCAGAAGGTTCCCAATCCGACCTTATCATGGGGCCCCAAGAACTTCTACTGTATCCGATTCAGGACCTTGTGATACGTTACATTGACTGGGATAGCGGAACTTTCACGGGCATCCAGAAGAAAAGCATCATTAAAAATCTGGCTGTGACGGAATCGATGTTCATAGATGCATTGCTTATGACCGGAACGTCTTTCTTACCTGGTTTCCCTCCATTAAAAGAACCGAATATCACTCCTCGCCAACCGTCATCTGTACAAGATGCTGTCAATCTTCTGCGGACCTCTGAGAAATCCGTCACGAACGCTTGCAATTCTTTCAATGATATTCTCAGCAAACGAGATCCAAATTGGTTGCAGAAGTACCGAAGAGCAAGGATGAGCGTCGAGCACTTCATCTATATCGACGAAACCGGGGAGATCAAAGTAAAGAACCACGAGACTTTAACTCACGACAACTGGGAATACCTTGGGTACCGGCTACCCGAAGAACTTTACCATTATCTCGACCGAGGTCTCATTGGCGCTCGTCTCCCCAGTTGGATCTCGAACGGCCAAGTAGTTGTTTTCCCAACCCTCGACGGAGTTAGTCCCCCGGAGTATCGGCATCTTGTCACTGATCAGTTAATGGTTCTGAGACAGCTTGCCATATTCCTTGTGCTGCCGAGGCTGAACAGAGGAATATGGTTCAAGCCTATTAACGTCAAGGTTTGGTATGATGATAAATATTCTCATAAGATTGAATACCGCCAACAAGATCCTCAAGCTGTTAGAGCCATCGAGAAGGTACAAACATGGGATGCCAAAACGGACACGGTGAAACAGCATTTCCCCAGTGCCAAACATGGGAACCTTCTGTTTGAGGTCACAGCGCTAAAGAATCCTGATTTCGCCAAGTCTACGATTGCGAAAGGAAAAATTAGGAATATTGCTTCCAGTAACTTGGTGTTGTCCATCACTCTTTGGCGATACTTACATCTACGGGGCTATGTTGGCCAGAATCACCAGCTTACTCCTTGGGGCGAGGCACTGGCGAAATCACTCGAAGCACTGGAACCAACTGTAAACAAGTATCCCACCGTTCCTGGCCTGTTTGAAGCCGTTCTTCTTGCCTATGAGCTGCTTCGGTTTGATCTTCTGAATACTCGAAACCAACACGCAGAGCTAAATGGATTACCGATGAACGGCAGCGATGATGATAAAGCAAGTCTGCTGCTCATCAGCCGCTGCGCCATCTTGTTGAAGCTGCGCCATCAGGCTAATGGCTACACTGGCCCGCTAAGCAAGAATTTTCTTTGCTTTCGTTCCTTGAGCTCGTCTGTGCGCGAGTCGTGCCGAGACCTGTTCGAAGCCGTCGTAGCATCATTGTTCCTATGTGCACAAGCAGACCGCGATCGAGATGATTATCTTCACATTGGCCAAAGGTAAGTCCACGCCGAAGTGAGCTTCCGTCTTACGGGTCGTCAAGCTGATCTGACTATTCACAGCTTGCCATTTTTGACCGATACCGATGTGGCCCTTGGAATTGCAGTTAAGACATTTCTAGATGACATTCATCCATCCGAATCCGCGGAACAGAAATCTGCTAAAAAGGCAGATTTTCCGGGGAAATTCGTACCGTATGCGACCAACTTCTTTGAAGATTTAGATATCGCTTGTGACTTCTTCGGCGCACTCCATGCAGGGATCAAGACCCTAACTAAGGAAATGTCCGCCGGGGACAAGAGTGCATGGGACAAGGCGGCTGTCTACCTTCAGCTCCGCCGATAAAACGGAGACCTCCCTCATGTATCCCGCATTCGTGTATCCACAAGAAAGTGGAACGCAACGCCGGGCTTGAACATGACGATATCGCAACCAAGAACAGGACTACAGGCCAGGGAGTAGAACTGGATGCGTTCTTTACTCTGACTCCATGAAGCTTCAATCCTGCCGCTGACTGGATCCATTAATATAGCAGAGCCTATGTTATGGCATTCCTATTCTTCTACACCACGATGCTATGTGTACAACGCAATATCTATTAGACCACATAACGACCAGGTTTCTGCGAGGCGTTACAGAGCAGGGAAAAGCGAGGTCTGTAATCTCAAACGATGAATATCGCTGTAAATCAGATTAGCGCTACGCCTCCGACAGGTCAGACAGAACCAAGCTAGGCACCCCATCGAATTCATGAGGCTCTAGTGTGCCAGCCATTCAATATACATAGCTTTGTCATTACGATGGCAATTCATCGTAGTATAGCAACGTGAAGGCGCTTATATAGCAAATAGGGGAGCAATTGAATGCATCTGGTATACTTTATTGCGCATATAGTTAATAGTCTACGCTAGTGACTATTTATAAATACCCTTACATCTAGCTGATCTGAGAGGCGGTCAACTTACACGCCAGAGTCGTTATAAGATTAAGGCAAAAATATATGCTCGATACCTTACTTGAGGGTGCCGACCTTAATCTCCTTCGCTGCGTGCTAAAGTGGAATGCAGCTTATGCTGCTTCATGAGCGAGACACTGATGACGGCTAATGTGGATAGTCCTAGCAGCGTGAACCAGACACTCCGGAAAGCCTCGTGGAACGAAGCCGCTACACCACTCGACCAACCATCTGGGAGGCGATTCAGCTCATCTATGTCATCCCTGATCCGTTTGATCTCCTCCGCCGCGCCAGGTAGGTCGCCGAAGCGCTCCCACAATTGGTTCTTAAGTACATTCTGATATATAGCTGACCCGACCGTAATACCTACGGTGCTGCCAACAGACCGGAAGGCATATGTCGCTGACGTAATGGTTGCTTGGTGGGAATGGTCGATCGCAGCTATACATGCGAGAAGAGTTACAGTTAAATGGGCCCCTTGCCCCGAACCAAGCAGGAAGAAGACGATCCTCAAAGGCCAGATCGGAGAATCCGGTTGGAGGGTAGTCAAAATGATGCAACCAGCAAGTTGAAGCGAGACTGACAGAATCCCCAAGCCGAGGTAGCGCCCAGTCTTCTTCATGATGTACCCAGCACCAACTGAACAGATGCAAATACCCAAGGGAGAATATAATAGAACTAGTCCGGCATTGGCTGCACTGACACCGTGTGTTTGCAGATAGAGAGGGATATAGAATAGGGCCTGAAATTGGACCATGCAGCACAGCATGTTTGTGGTACATGCCGCGAGCACGGTTCTATTAAATAAGAGGCGGATGGGGATGACTGGCTGTGCAGCACGGGATTCCCATATGATGAAGAATATCAATGCCACTAGAGACAGGGGTAGGGTAATAAGGGGCAACGGGTGCGTC
This sequence comes from Lasiodiplodia mahajangana, assembly GCA_029590625.1. Classification (NCBI taxonomy): domain Eukaryota; kingdom Fungi; phylum Ascomycota; class Dothideomycetes; order Botryosphaeriales; family Botryosphaeriaceae; genus Lasiodiplodia; species Lasiodiplodia mahajangana. Next base: position 8,456 of record JAPUUL010000941.1, read on the forward strand.
CAGGGGACCAGGTTACCGCCTGCATTGAGTCCTAGCAAAAGAAGGACCAGAAACGCCACGAGTGCGAAGACGCCTGTGAAATCGATACGAGCGAGGTATGACCGTCCTGAAGCCTTTGGGGGGATGCGAACGAGGTAGGCCACAACCACGGCAGAGACGAGAACTGGAGGGACCTGGATAAGAAAAGCGAGTCGCCAGCCCCAACTCGAGTTGTCGTTGACGAGGCCGCCGAATACACCGCCTAGCATTGCACCGGCGCCATAGCAGATATTTCCAACCCCCTGAACGATCCCACGGTTCCTTAGGGGTACGAGATCCGTGCCGAGGAAAGTGCTGATAGTCATAAGGCCACCTCCACCACTACAATATTTGCTGTCAGTTACCACCATTTTGAGCATGATTCATGGGTATTTTGAGCATGATTCATGGGTATTGGAAAACCATATGAGGGTTTCATGGCTTTGACCATCGTTCTATTCGAGAAGTAGTAGAAAAATAGACAATAACATTGAGAAATACCTACATCCCGGCGATTACTCGACCAAGTATCACTAGTACACTCGGAGTCAGTTATTGTCATTCCGAGTGGATTTATGAGGGTATCAGGAGCTCCCAGACGCTGTCTTAGCACCAAAAGGGACATTTATTATAGTCTTAAAGAGTCACTAAAAAGATGGAAATAGGCGCGAGAATTACTCACTGCCGTTCGCACTCTGGGCGAGACCACAGATAAGGTTTCCCGCAGCGAAGAATAAGTTGCTGAAGACCAGGCCCGGCCCTCGACCGAAAATGTCCGTTAGCCTGCCGGAGATGGGCTGGCACGCAGCGTTCGAGATGAGGTAGGCGGTCGCCAGCCACGACAGGAGACTCAAAGAGTGAAACTCGCTGGAAATGGGGGCGGAGAGTGTGGCGATAATACTCGTGTCAATGGCACCGAGGAATACCCCAATCCAACAGGCGCCCATGATGGTCCAGAGCTTAACGCCCTTCACTTCCTTGACGAGAACCGTCCGCTCGTCGGCGCCATCGCTCTGCTGCTCACCATCGACCAAAGGACCACCATTACTTGAGCTGTCGCGCAACAATGGGGTCTGCTCGTTCGTAGGCCCATGCTGAGGATTTTCGTTGGGCCCCGAAGACAGAGTCCCGTTTACAGCCATGATTCCGCGTCGACGGCGAGAAGCGGATTATCCAGAGCGAGCTACCTATAAAACGGTGCTCTTGGAGATACCTACAATGCCCTTGTAAGTCTCCCCCGCAATAGCTGGCGCGCAATATGCCTTAAATAAGTTTCTATGTATACTCGAAACCANCCCCCCAGAAAAATGAGTCAGCCCGTCGACAATTACCGGCGTCGGGCTGTCAGCTCTTACTGCAGCTACCAGCATACAGTAGATATTGGTAGCTAAGTTGGTTTAGAGTTTCTTTTGCTGATCAGCAGATCATTGGCGGAAGTAGAGAGAATCAGGAATGGCGCCGGATGCCGTGATTCGGACAACGCCCTGTCTGACATTGCAGCGGGTTGAGTGCATTGTTGACCCGGCTACGGACCGCCGATGATCGGGCCTGCCTGTTGTGTCCTATCCAGGATGCATAGAAAAAACATCTACCTTCGTTAAAATACCTATTTGAAGTCTTTCTACGTATATATCAGGAGTTTTAAATTTAAATCTACAGTTCTGTCTACCGTCTACGTATGTCTTAACGACTTGATTAGGATTGGCTAAAAAGTGTACCTACGTATGTGCTTAAGTAATACAAGTACGAGACAAGCACTGCCTTGCGTCATTGCGTAGGTCCTTTTATATAGGATTAGGTACGCTATACCTTTGTAGGCCCACACTTGAACTTTTTTTTTTATCCTTTCTTTTCTTTTCTCCCTCGCCTGTTTTACTCGATGCATTTGAATATCTGCGTGGGAAATATTCGCTGTAATTATGTCTCGACTGGGGATTATTAAGTATATGTAAGTATGCAGTGACAACTGATAAGCGTAGTGGGAGAGAAATCGAATTTTTGTTGTTAGGTGGTTCAGCTCGAGGTTATGTATGGCCGTGGCTTAGCGCTGATGATCTGCCTTGGTAGTTAATGTTCGGATGGCTGTGCACTAGACTAATTTCATTGGCTAAACGACCGTCGAAACAGCAGGTCTCGCTGCAAATTTAGCTTATGCAAAACGGTCTAACGATTAAAAATGACAGGTTTGGACCCAGTCGCCATTACGCGTGTACCCGTCCGTCAGCCCAACTACTCAGCCAACCGCTATCAATCGTAGTGCTATTTTCGGGCCAGGTATCAAACAACAATAAAGCTCGCAACACATTTGACGAGTCTCCTTTTTGTCTTCAGCTTTTCACCTCCATATACTTGAAATTATACGGCATCGCACTCCGAGTCCGATTTTGACTGGCGTTTTCTCTAGTTCTTCCCCACGTTCTTTCTAGCGACGACGAACGGCGATTCATAACCCGAGGCGCTGCGCGCAAGGCCCCGAAATAAATTCGCCCGTCCGCCCTGTCGCAGACGTCAGCCGCGCCATCTTCCATCCCACCATCTCTGGCATATTTATCAACCGTTGAGGCCCGCCGCCGAATACTACACCCTCCTATTGTGATTTCCTCTCGCTTAACACACCGGCTTAGCTCTTTCGGCTGCCTAGCATCATGGCGTTATCTGAAAAGCTAAATATCAATCCCGACAAAGTCCCCAATATCAAGTTGGGCCTTCACATCGCTCAGGTCATCCTAGCATTGACAATATTCATTCTCGAAATCATCGTATTCAGGGCGGAGGACTCCAAGATTAATGGTAACAATGGATGGCCTTTTGGACTGGTGAGTAGGAACCTCGTTGGTGATGCCCTCTTCGAAGTCTTCCGCTAACTGACGGTCCTCCTCGCAGTGCTTCTTATCTATCCCTGCATGGGTCTATCTAGCCTTAGCACCTAGATATGAACGGACACGTAGAGCCGCCAACCCAAATGTTATGCTTGTGGTAGACGCGATCTTCTGTATTTTCTGGCTGTCTGCGTTCGCTAGCCAAGCTGCATATAACACTGCGAATTCGTGCGGTAAAGCCTGTGCTGTAAGCAAGGCCATCGTTGGCATTGCATTTTTCGAGACGTAAGAATATTCTCTTCCAGGGTTTTACGGTTCGTCCTAAGCTGACCATTGACGTAGTCTGGGCTGGGCTTTTTCTACCCTAATCAGTGCCTACACACTACGTTATTACCAACAAAACGGCGATTTGCCTGGCTATGAAAGTATAGGTAACACCCAGAACATTGATCCGGATAAAGCTGCGTTCTCGATGGCGCCTCACGACGAAGAAGCCTACGCCCCAGTCAATATGGATGACCACCATGATGACGGCCATGACGACGGCCACGAGCTGCACAATCGCCCGTACGACCCCGATTCGTACGGATCACAGCCCATATACGAGGCTGAGACGTCTTATCAACCACATCATACCTCTTCCCCAGCACCCCACGAGAATCCCTTCGATAACAGCTACCGAACTCACGGCTCAACATCACCACACCCCAGCCCTTTCGCTGACCCGTATGCCGCGCCTTCGAGTGGGCCGCAGATTTACGCGCCTCCGGCCGCCGATGATTATGACGATGGACGACCAGTTCAGTTTCCTACCGCAAATTACGACAGAACCTTGCATTGAGCTCGTCAGATCTCACCTGAAAACCTAGCGAGCAATTCTGGCTCAAGCACGGGCGGCTAGCCAGCTGTATGCATATGTACATGGTGGACTATTCATGGGTAGAGATGGCGAGACTGGTTGTTGGCTGCCTACTTTTTGTGTCGGTTCTTATAGGTATGGGTGGTGTTCCGGTTGTTCCTCATTTATGGCTCGGGAGATACCAGAGTAGTGTCGCTTATACGCGAATATCGGCATTTACATCATGGACTTGTTTTCGGCTGAAGCCATTACGAATCACGATTTGTTGGATGTCTTTTGTGACTGCATGCAGATATACAGATTATTAACAAGCTAAGCTGTATATGGAACACAGACGAGCGAGTGAGATTGCGCCTAAGGGCTACTCTCGGCTTGTTTTACATCAAGTTGAATTTCTGCTTCAAAAAGTCCGCTGAACGCCCCCAACGCCACCCAATGCGATTTTGTAGTAATGTAAACCCTTTTTGCTTGATTTATTTAGAATCTCCTTTCCACTTCCTGATTCTCC
>JAPUUL010000942.1:0-12648 GCA_029590625.1 Lasiodiplodia mahajangana
GAGAAGATCTTCATCTGTGCCGCTTTGGTGCAGACAAACCTCACGCCGTCGGGATTCCCCGCTATCTGTATCTGGTCGTACACGCGATGTCCGCCACCGCAGTCGATCATCGCGACCTCGCGTTGTTGCGTCACGTTCCATACTATGAAGTATTTGCTCCGGAAACCGCAGAGCACTACGTCTCGCGTCCCATCTAACTTGTCGAATAGCCACGACCCTTCGATCATGGGCCCGAGTGGTGGCCTCGTCTCGTGACGCAGGCGGAGTTGGCAGTTGCTTGTCGTGTTGAGGATCTCATAGATTCTGTATTTCCCATCGCGAGAAGTCGTGAGGAAATAGGGTGGTGAGTGCGCGGAGTACCGCGGGAGTGGGAGGATCGATGTGATTTTATCACCAACCGTAAGGGCTATGGTTAGGAGAACAGCGTAATCGCCATTGGTCGTCCGATCAAAAATTGTAATACTACCATGCCTAGAGCCAAGGACAAGATGCCCATGGCACCACGCGGCAGTCGTTACGTAGAATCCATCAGGCACTATGATCTCTGTGCGTTGTACTAAGACGCCGTTTTGGTCGAGACGGAGAATATCCGCCCTGAAACTCCCGTACACTGTGATGAGAAGTTCAATATACCCACAATACTCTCTATCGGGATCAGAGAGCGCATGGGGAGAAGTTAAAGTATCGGAAAGGCAGATGATTTCTGTGATCTTCAGCCCTGCCTTGTAGATTGAACAAAGCGAGTCGCAACTTGTCTCATGGTAGTAGAACAACTCGCCACTGGGGGCGCCAATAAAAGTTGTCGAAGCCCTTCTAGAACTCCTCAGAACTGTATATGATTGTATAGTCGTTCGAATTTCATCAGAAATTGTAATCTCTTTCCACTCTGTTTTGGTATCAAAGGTGCCGAGGAATAATCGACCTGATCTTGTCGTTATGAGTAATTTATTGTCTGTGATGAATGTGAAGCTTTGGAACATCTCTTTTCCGTTTCCATGCTTAAAAGGGGAGATAGGAGGAGCAGGCCCTGTGTTTTGGTGCTGACATTTCTCTATAAGAGTTATTGGAGATAGTTCAAATTGGTCAGTAGACCGCGGATAGTGGTCGGTGTTGTCTGTTGAATCGTTCAGGTCTCTTGCTGTATGATCGGAGTCCATCTGCATGAGCGCTATCTTGCCATCTCCACCGCCCGTAGCGATTAGAAGATTACTTTCATTGGAAATCATGGCGTGTGACCATATTTGTTTCCCATTATGATTTGAAAAGGTCTCCTCGTGCGTCAACTTAAGGGGAGGTTGACTAGAGCTGTTTGATACCCCTGAGGACATCCCTAGGTTGGGATCCAGCTCGAGATGCCACTTTTGCATCGTAGCATCTTCACCAAATGAATAGACTTCAATCACATCTCCCTTAGAAAGGAGACACGGACTCCTAATCTCGACTTGCCAGATCCTGGACACATGGCCCATAGCCATCGCGATACACCTCGAGGGACTGTCAACTACCCCTATCGACCCAACGATAGAATCACCAAACCCAGTTTGCCTCGCGTCAGATATTTGTGTCTCATACCCGTTGATCTTATTTGTGGCTTCGTGGCTTCGTTCTGAAATGTCCCAAATTCGGACAGTTCTATCGTCACTACAACTCGCAAGCAGTCTGATCGTTTCTCCTGAACTCGTGAGTATCTCGGGTGAGATATGAACACCGAAGATCGAGCCTTCATGGCCTGAGAACACGAATAGAACCTCGCAGCCGACTGTTTCTCCTTCCGATATATCATCATTACCAGTGCCGTTCTCATAATCATCTGTAAAGATACTAGACCCAAGGTGACACTTCCAGACCACAATTTCACCGAATACCGTTCCAGCAGCCACAAGAACACAGTCCCGCTCGACCCAGAAGAAGTTTCCCGAGTATAATATCGGTCGCGAAGGTGAACGTACTTGTCCTAAAGTGAGTCTTTTCTGATCTGGGCTTACGCGTCCCTGGATGACCTCGTTATGCGCTGTAAGGAGAACGATGTGGTTATCATCAAAGGGTGAGATACGGCCGTCGAAAATCCAATCAGGAGCTATAGCTTCTGGCATGGATAATGCCTTATCTACCAATGTTGATTCTCCATGGTAGTTGACATGCGCCCCTTCATGGCTAATTTTAGGATTGCGACAGATCAACTCTTCAACGGTGCGACTAGATAGCACTTTAACGACGGGACCACCCCAAACGAGAATTTTCAGGGGACCACTAGTATCATCTTCGGAAGTGGGAGGCACGGAGAGGCCGTGGATAGGCTGGCCCTGGAAAACTGGTATTGTCCCACAAAGGCGCGAGGCGGCGACATCGTAGATCTTGATGTCTGTGTCTTCGGCCGCGAGCAGATATCGCTTGGCACCCAGCGTCAAGAACGCAAGCGCCGTTATAGGGTTCAGTACATACTCCCGGCTGAGTTGGCCGGAAGTTGCCGCCTACGTTTTGAAAATGTTAATGACTGTGCGATATAAAGATTCATCTGCTCTTTCTTTCTGGGGTCAACAACTGCTCTGTCCGGTCGTTTGATCTCGTGAATTCCTTCGGAGTTTGGTGGGACTGGGGCTGTGGGGACTTATGACTACNTTTTTTTTTTTTCCGATTGACGAAAATAAACTTACCTCGTGAGACATTGTTTACGTGGCTTCATAACGGGGCCATATGCCAGTGTAATGAGTCCGACTGTGTAGAGGCACGATTTGTTTTATGGGAAAAGTTGTCGAGGGTATCGTAATTATTTACGGGTGCATATGGGCTTCTGGTAGCTATACAAAACCCAAGCACGTGATTGGCACGATTGAAGCAATTAGAACAAAAATACATGGTTCACATGGATAGAGGCTATGATTCCAAGTTTAATCTGGGTTTAGAAACCATCATTTCTTTATTTCATTACGGCATTCATCTGTCGAGATGCATTGGGTATATTTCCCTCGAGACGTATATCGACTCTATACCACCCCTAGATGCGCGTAGGTTGCCAAACCCCTCGTAGCCCAACCTTGCGCCAGCAAATGCAAACTGTGAATAACAAAGTAAAATCATTCAACCCTCAAATCTATTTAATATGACACAATCTTGTAATTATGTTCGTTCTATCCTCCGCTTTAGACACGAGAGTGGGAGTAAGGCTCATAAGCGAGATCCGATCGGGCACCGCCACGCTGGGGGGCAGCGTAGTTGTTGTTGTACCCACTGTAACCCGAGTTGCGGTTGTCGCCGAGGGGAGCATAGGAGCTGTTGGGAATGAGCTTTTCGCTGTCGGCGTGGCGTGATCGTCCACCGCCGTAGGGACGGTGCTCGGGCTTGCAGCAGCAGATGGAGAATAGCCAGAAAAGACCAGCGCCGAGAGCGAAAGCAACGCTCAACCAGAGGACGGCTAAGAAGCTGGTGTTGAGGCTGGCCTTGACTCCGTACCACTTCGACACACCTAAAACGACACCGATAACGGTAGCACCGGTGACGGTTAGGAGGATAGCGGTAGCGATGATGGCAGCGGTGGCAAATCCGGAAATGATCCAGGTGACACACGAAACAGCGCGGGAGCATGCTGTGAAAAGACCGACGAGCAGCTCCAAGCCCAGGGCGACGATCGCAATAATAAACACAACCTGGGTCCATCTCGTGATGGTCTTGTACGAGTTGATGCCATCGTTGATCGCGTCGGGAATCGTGATGTTGATCCCGGTGGCGTCAGCCAGATTGTTTATCCAAGACGTATTAAGCTCCTTCGTGGCCCAATCAAACTGCGCCTTTGTGCAGTTCTTCTTGCCGTCCTCGGGGGTGACACAGTAGCCCCATAGGGTGAACTCGTAGACGTTAGCTAGGCCGATGTCTGAGGCTGTGATGTTGGTGCCGCTGAGCGCGCTAGCAACATCGCTGGCTACGTCGTCGGATGATTCTTTGGCGTTCAACAAGCTTGCATCGTGCCACTCGATAGGTGAGCGGCTGACGATACCTTCTACTTCAGATCTCGAAAATAAGTCGGAGGCGTTAGTGACCAACTCTTGTAATACTGATGTCTCGATAGAAAGGTTGGTGACATCGATGCGGAATAGAAATAAATCGTTGTTGGTTACACCCGTCAAGCCGACGATGAGGGCGGCGATAATACTCGCGACCGTAAGAATAAATGGCAAAGCCACACAGATATATCTTCCAACACCCATTTTCTAGCGGTTTCTCTAATACCTGGGTTGGTGTTGTGAGGCTACCGGCTGTTTGCTAAAGTTGCGATGATGTAATGGTTCGGCAAGAGAAGAGGCCTCCTAACCCGAACGATTGTAATTAGCGGTATTTGCCGAAAAACGAAAGTCGAGTCGAATGTGTTGATTCTCGCGATCGTAAACGGATGAGAATATGGATATGAAATGACCACGCTAAAACGAAAATAATCGAAATGGCGATGGGCGAACGAGGGAAAAAGATGTAGGGAGAATTATGAAGCGAGGATTCGAGGGAAGGGATCAGATTCTTTTGTATTTCTCTAGAAGCAAGGTCGGTATGTAAGATGGCCGCAGATCCTAACGTGTCTGGCGTGGCGCAGTGCTATGTAGCAGCTTAATGTACCCGCAATCATGGCCACGTTAGTGGGCGATGCGGCCAAGCAACAAGGGTCAGTGTGCCGTCTAGGTCCTTTCAGCCTGGCTGACAATGGCGTTGTTAGTGAAAAAACTCAGCCCCCTCAAAGCCTACACGCAAGCTAAGGGCTGCTAAGGGAACGAGAATCCCTTGTTTTTTTTTCCTTTTCGGCATTCCCTCCCACACTACGGAATACATACGTACTCAGCCTTCCATCTCTCTACCGTCTGATGGATGCATCAGATTCTAATGCGGGGGAGACCCTCCCTTGAATCTAGAATAGATACTCCCCAAAAGAGTTATTGGAAGTCCATTGTACCTATGTAGGACTTTTATTTAATTAACTGCGGTAATTACCTCGCTTACCTATCTGTAATCCTTCATATGAGTATTCAATCAATCAACCGTATAAGGACAGTGGAAGACTTTTGCCGGGACGCGTTTAGACCAGAAATCCAAGAGACGCCCAAAAAAAATCGAGTCAACAATCTGCAGATCGACTGTCGACCATGATGCGTTGCCAGAGAGAAAAAGAAGAAAAATATGGGACTGGCCGCGTTGCCTTTCCCCGCCAAGAAAGGCAAAGTTCACGACCGCAGCTTGAAGACGTCAGTGGGTTACATAACCCGCGCCGTCGCAGGTTTTGCTAATGCACAGAACCCCAACTCCATTGCTTATTGACAAGACTATATGTTCGACTACATACGTATACCAAGGTAAGGTGATGCTAGTGGCGTCAGCAGGAGGTCCTGTAGGCCTGTGTTTCAAGGATTTGTCTGACAACAATTTATACTCATGATATTTATTTATTTATCATGGGAACGATCAGGACAACGCCAATACCTAACTCAAACATGGTGATGTAGTATCAGGATCAGTCTCAATTGTGTGACCACATACCTAATGCTCTCTCACTTTGAAGGCAAAGGGCTAGATGCATGCACGGAGCTGGAGACTCAATAGGCCGATTGACGGATGGGATTGTTTCGTCTGACCTGCGGATAGTCCTTCGCACTGAAACCGCTTCATTGTTCAGACACTGAACAGACCGGAGACGGGGCAGGTATCCGTATACATACGCGCAAGCTAGAGAGATACATAGGTACTTAGCTTGTCCAGCTGCGACACTGTGGCGCAGATGAACTGGCGTGCGCCAAGTGGGAACAAGTCCATGTGTCCGACAAACAGGGACCCGCTAAAATGGGCTTGTGGTTCTGTAATTGGCCGTCGTCAAGAAGTCCGTCTGTCCAGCAGTAACCTAAAAATAGAGCCGGAAGTTCTAGCGTAGTTTCACCTCTTTTACGAACCTGTACGAACAACGCCCAACCTCGTCAATTTTCCGTTCACATGCGATGCAAGCACCTTGAAGTCAAAAGTTTCCCAATTGATTCTTCTTTGATGCTTATCTAATATCTGATATGGAGATATGCACGGGCCAAACTGCCGTGGCTCCAAACCTTAGATTGATTTTGGATCATGTTTAGAGTAAAGGACCCAATATGGAGGTATATTTATCCTAGTTCAACGAAGCGTAAGGCTGAGTTCACCTTCCTAGCTGTTGGCACTTAGACGAGCATATAAGTATGAAGATAAACTACTTACCCTAGTATGGTGTAGTTAATTGAGTTGTAATTTGACAAATGTACCGGTCGATTCCTGTCTTTAGGCCTTTGCTGCTCTGATATACGGACTATACGGATTACTTCCCCGTGAGACGACGTGCCGCCGACATCGTGCAATCGTGAGGGGATTATGTAATCTGATATTATCAGGCATCAAGAGCTAAGTATAACTAACGGGTGCAGGTTGAAGTGCCACGAGGGACTCGACAGACGGACGGGATATGCATCAAGCTTAATCGAGACCGCCAGCGGTGTGTGGACCTAAGTAAGTAGCGTACCTAATCAAGAAACAGTAGCTTAGACCAACCTATCTATGTTAAGCTTGGCTAATAAACTTGACGTTGTAGTTGGGACTGTTGGACTACCAGGACACGACCCGTGCAGCTGGTAACCGTCTCGACTTCATAGGCAGCTACTGAGCCCAAGCCATGTGCCAAGTGAGAGCCAGGGGGACAGAGCTCTTGGTGTATATAATAATAGATGTGCCTGCCAGACGTCTAAACATTTTTTTTCCAACCTCCGAGGCCTCGGTGGATCTTGACATGGCTCCAACAGATTTTCATCTCCTGTTATCTATCTCTTGCTCCACCTTGAGCACATCATCAGGACGTGGTGTTCAGACGTATGTAAGTAAATATTAGTTGTCAATGCCTAGGTATTCCAGTTTGCAGATTTCAAATGCAAACCCCATGATGTGTTCCCCGAAGACTGCTTAATGCGTACCTATATCGCCAGCATCTGTGTTCCGAGACGGGTCCGTTTAGGTGGCAGCAACTTCATTCTACTATAGCAAACTGCATAACCAGCGGGAGTTCCCACCGCGTCGATGTAACCTTGGAGAGATCCGGCTTTCATCTACACACGTCTCCTGCCTATCCGGAAGATATCGAAGTCTATTTATTTTCGTAGGTGGGATTGAACCTCAACGGATTTTCATATTGAGAGGGCATGATTGGAAGATGGACATCGCGACATGACGACGACGAAGAAGCAACGGAATTGCAAATGCAAATTAATGTGAGAAATTCCGATTAGCCTGCAAAGCACGGAATCATTACGGAATCGTCTTCAGACTATCGGTATTCAGCGGTGTCACCTTGTGCGTTCGTGCTGTCTCCCTATTCACTCCCTATCGTCTCTGCTTGACATATACCGCCGGGGTCGGGTGGAGGACTTCATGTATTGTATGGGTACCCCGGCGATCTCCAAGTGGGCAGATCGTTCATACTATATCTGCTAATATGCTGTACGTACGAATACGGGCTATTGGACTAGTCCTGTGTGTTTTGCTTTCTATTATAGAAGTAGTTGGAAGAAAAGAAAATGTAGAAGAGAAAAGAGAGATGAGATGATAGGTAGGTAGTGAAAGAGACCATTCAAGAAGGTGCCAGTATCCCAACAGAATCTTTAGTACCTGTATCACGCTGTATCAACTTCTATAGTCGGGCCCCACATTAGTCGAGGCCCAACCTAAACTCCATTGTCACTGCTTCAGGCGCCCATAGCGGGAGATGCCCAAGGTCTCAAGGGTACTCAAGGGTGTTTTATCACTATAGCTTTCAGTCACAAGGACAGTCTTAATGCTCATTGCGCTGCATTTGCGGGGGTACATTATGGAACCCTTCCCTTTCGCTTTCATTTATGGTTCTGCTCTACGGTTCCGTTCCTGTTCCTACAGCGCTTGTACCACCCTACCTACCTAGCTTGGTTAGGCACTTCTACATACTGACCTCACATTACTTCACCTAGACTCCCTGGTCCACTACCTACAGTACTACACATCCTTCAGCGCCTACTCCAGCCAGAACTCCAGCACCATAACCAACACCAACACCATCGTGGGAAATTCATACTTAATTAACCCCCCTCGACTTTCCATCCTGCACTACCAAGTCTACCAACGCTTGCACGCTCTCTGCCCAATTCAACGGTCGAGGCCTTGGCACCGTTTAACACTCGTTTAGTCGGTTCGCCCATCGCGTCTCACCTCTGGCATTCCACAGGCCCAGCAGCCCAATTATTGTTCCGCCACCAACAAAAAGCAACGCGGCAACCTGAGACTTCACCCGTACCAAGCCTCGTGCGTGGTTGCAATTGGGGGGTATCTTGGCAGTTTACTACATTGCTTCCTTCTCCCCAATACAGTCCTGTATAATCAATTCCCAGGTCCTACCCGAGGTGGTACCTACCTAACTCGTCCGCCCGTGATCGCCCGTGATCGATATTAAGCACCAGTACCGAATCCAACTGCCTGCCCGTCTGCCTGTCTGCCTGCCTCTGGATACAACGACAGCATCATCGTCATAGGTAAATTCGAAACCAACCGCATGCCTGGCCGCCAGAACGCACACCGCATCCGAGCGTACCAATGATATAGAAGTGCCATCGACTAGTCCAGGTTTTTGCCCAGACCAACATCAGTCGGCGAAACCTTGCTGCTGATAGCGTCCACCTACCACGCCCAGTCTCAACCATCATACATAAAAACTTGGCGCCGCGCCGCGCCGCGACCAGGTTCACCGGCCTGTCTTGCTTGTCTCTTCTACCTAAGGGCCACAGCTCGTCTTGTCTCCCCCGACCTACCTATCTATATACCTGCGACTGTTGCTAGCTGGGTATGGCTTATTTTTTTTTACTCCTCTGCCTTGTGTCCCTTCCGCTCTCATTCGCCGCCAGCCTCTCTTTGTTACCGTCTCTAGGACTTCTCGAGGGGGCTTCTACGCACGTACGAGTCTAGTTCCTCTACACTTACCAATCCACGCCACGGTACAGTATACACACACAGATCCGCATAGATACACATAGATACACAACAACACAACTAGTACGCAAGCGCTTACTCGAGGAGAGCTTCTCCCCGCATTTCCAACGTTATTTCCATCTTTCACTTTCGCCTCTGTTCACCTCATCTGTGTACACGGAAATCTTGTGCGCCAATTGCATTGTCATTGTCCTCGGAGCTCCTCAGTGAGCACACCGCTGCTGCGCCCAATCCGCCGACATATGAAGCGAGCGATGTGAGCTGACCTTTCCTAGCCCAGGTATCTAGATGAATACGTAAATAGGTCCCCACCTACGCTCTCGTCATAGATAGAACGGCTCCCACCACGCCCGTTCAATCCTGTACCTCCGATAACCCCGTNCCCCCCAACGCCGACGCAACGCCTTGAGACATTCGGTACTTCCAACACGTCGCTTGTTTCCGAGCCTCTTTGCAGCCAGTCCTACGCCGCGATTCACAAAGACGGACACCACAACGGCTCCCCAAACCTCTTCCGTTCTCCTCCTTGCCATCCTGGTACAGCTATTCCATCCTCCCTAGTAGTGGACAAAACGACGCAAAATTACCGGCATTAGTACACACCCAGAAATCTCGGACGGCGGGCGTCTGGGCACTCGTTTCCTTGGTTGGACTTTTCTACGAGGCACGAGGCTCGGACATTACTGTTAACTATTACTCTCGACGTATCGACCGAGATTATGGGAAACCAAAATTCGAAAGAGGGCGGGGGCTCTAAGGGCTCAGCCTCTACGGTCGGCACAGAGCGCCCCGATGGCCTGCAATCCTACCCCTCCCTTGGCAAGTCCGATACGAAGGATTCATCGCGCTCGTTCAAAGCGCTTCGGTCCAAGATACCAGGCAGTGGGAAAACGGACAGTCCACGCAGTTCCACGATTCTCTCTAATAGCGAGACGCTCGTGGACAAATCTGATGTCGCGTCCGTGCGATCCGGTCGAAGTGGTAAGTCGGCGGTGTCTAGGTCTAGCCGCGTTGATTCCATGACGACGCCGCATTCGCCAGAATCTCCGTCCTCGCCATTCGATGATGCGCAGCCACCACCGTCGCCTATACAGTCTGCCTCCATGAAAGGGGGCCATGGGGATATCAGTGCTGCTCAAGCTTCGGGAGAGGTTGACCACGTTTCGGATCAACCGCCATCGGGTGTTGTTAACCCCAACCCGCAATTGCAGCAACAACCTGGCGCCTCGATCCTCGTGAAGAGGGAGAATACAACTAACCATGTGCAGCCCGGAACCCCGGACGAACAATCGAATAGTGTCGCTATGGGCGAGATCAACGATATCGACCTGGACGACTTCATCAAGCGCCTCCTCGACGCTGCCTATGCTGGCAAAGTTACGAAAAGTGTCTGCCTAAAAAACGCCGAAATTGTAGCCATATGCCAGCGAGCGCGGGAAGTCTTCCTTTCCCAACCTGCATTGCTGGAACTGGATGCCCCGGTAAAGATCGTTGGAGATGTTCATGGGCAGTATACCGATTTGATCCGTATGTTTGAGATGTGCGGATTCCCCCCGAGTGCCAACTTCCTTTTCCTCGGCGACTATGTTGACCGAGGAAAACAGTCTCTCGAGACAATTCTCCTACTACTGTGTTACAAGCTCAAGTATCCCGAGAACTTCTTCCTTCTCCGAGGGAATCATGAATGTGCCAATGTTACTCGTGTCTATGGATTCTACGACGAATGCAAACGACGGTGCAACGTCAAAATTTGGAAGACCTTTATCGATTGCTTTAATACTTTGCCCATTGCTTCCATCGTCGCAGGGAAGATTTTTTGTGTTCACGGCGGTTTGTCACCAGCATTGAGCCATATGGATGACATCCGCAATATTGCCCGCCCGACGGACGTCCCTGATTATGGTCTACTTAACGACTTACTTTGGTCTGATCCTGCCGATATGGAAGCCGACTGGGAGGCTAATGAGAGGGGGGTTAGTTATTGTTTTNGGGAAAAAAGTCATCACTGACTTTCTCGCTACTCATGATTTTGATCTGGTCTGCCGAGCACACATGGTTGTGGAAGACGGATATGAATTCTTTAACGACAGAGTTCTAGTTACTGTCTTCAGTGCACCGAACGTATGTACAACCACTGCCCTTCACAGCAAGATGAAACTAACGGGATTCCTTAGTATTGCGGCGAATTCGACAACTGGGGCGCTGTTATGTCTGTTTCAGCAGAGCTCCTTTGCAGTTTTGAATTACTTAAACCGCTTGACTCTTCTGCGCTGAAAAGCCATATCAAGAAGGGCAGGACCAAACGTAATAATATGCTCAATAGTCCGGTGTGTTCATTCCCTCTCCTGGTCAAAGATTAATCGCCTCTAATGCGCCTTTCCCAGCCGGCAAGCGTGTACCCTCAGAGCGTGTAGTCCTCGATTCGGGACCGAACATCCACCATTCCATCGAGCCGGTACTCCATACAGGCACGATACGCAAGTAGCCCGGGGATGCCAAGCCTACGGCCACAAGATCACCAGGGTTGTATCCACAGGTTATGTGCTCTGTGTAGCTTGAATAAAGCCTCGAGGTTAGGAGCACGCTAGTACAAAAGAGTCGCGTGATACTCTACTCGCAGCCGCTCGCTATCGCCGGATTCCATTCGGTACATACGCCTTTGGCAAGGCACCAGGGGATATTACTTGAAATACAAGGGTGTAGCAATCCTTGCAGCAGAAGATGTAGCAGAAGAAGAGGAGTCCCGAAATGGATTTGCTCGTAGGGCTTAACGAACTTACACACCGTCAATTGGGAGGAAACTTCTTCATTGAGGTCGAGGGAACGGCATGCCTTTATGTCGTAACAGGCGCATTGGTAGATAGGACTTTTTATGTATATTACCTGGGTTTCAGTGAGTAACTGACATTAATTTTCTCATGAGGAGTTTGCGTATCTCCCTACTGAGGTTAATACACGCGGATAACGTGCCGGCATCCAGCGGAGTTATCCGGCAGTCTATACACTCACGGAGCTCCCCGTGAAGTTAATTGCGGATTCTGAAGCCGCCATCGGGGCGAGAAGTGAATACTCGTGACATGCATCGAGCTGGTGCCCAGATACGAGATAGAATAGATGTGCCGAGTGAAGTAGTCGAATAATAAGATCCCGCTTGGGATCCCGCAGCTGGTACAACTCTCCAGGACTTAGACATTTCTTTTGTTGTAATCACCGAGGCATTGCAACTCCATTCGTTTCCGGGTCTGGATTTCCGGACATTCTCCGCCTACTCTTAGTAGTAGTGTTCCGTGGAAGGCGGAGAAAACCCCCCCGCATCTCAGTATAGGCCAATTCCGCTATCCAATGTCGTTATGACCTATTCGTTGGGAAATAGGGAATATGCTAGCGGGTATGAATGATGCAGAAACAGACTTTGTCGTTGTGAGCTATTCATGTGAATGCTCCCCTTTTCTCTACGTCTCACTTCGGGCTTTCATATTTGTTAACATACGCCGGCGGATTCTGCTATCCGAGAATTAGAGAGCGCGCATATACGGCTCTTATCTTATGATTCCTTGACATATACGCTCTTGAATTACTCACCTCTTAAAGGTGAACACATCTGGAAAATGGAAGACTACGATCTCTCGCGGCCGGTCGGGCCGGCGCAAG
>JAPUUL010000943.1:0-12642 GCA_029590625.1 Lasiodiplodia mahajangana
AAAAAATACCTTGCTTTAATTTCAAATAATTTTTAAAGCGTTGTTTTAACTTGGTTGGTCAATTAACTTAACAATTACTTCAAGTATTGCNTTTGACTGGTTGGATCGCTGACCTAACGTAGGGTTACGAAATCTCTCTAGCAAGACAGAAATGTTTTCCTCTGCCGATGGATTAGTGCTCTCTCGGGTCCTATAACATGGCCCCTATTCGTCCTTGGGTCCCTCTCTGCATCTTTTCAATTGTGTCGTGGTAGCGTGTTGTAGTTCTGTTCTGTTACATTTAATTCTGTTTCGGTAAAACGTATCTATATTTCTATTGCCAACCTAGAATACAAGTTGATATTATTACCATTAAGTGGCTTGGGGTAAAATCCAGTTGTTTGATGTTGCTTCTGGGGGGTTTGCGTGAAGAAAGCCGTAAACTAGAAACATATATCTAGTAAAGCAATATGAATGTTGAAACTAGGTGCATGATATTTCATCTATTTTCCTGATAATGATTCTTGACTGGTCCCCTAACGCATTATGTCATAAGCCATTCCGAAATATCGAGGGGGTCCGTTGTGCAGTACTTTATGCGTTGAATCCGATATCGTATGTTGAGATTTTGGAGGCCGGTAAAAGCCGGTGGCTGGGTACTTCAACCCACACACATCTGCTATCTGCTATATATCACAGAGTAGACTTGTTCTCTAAGCAATACAATATACTGCAATATTATTCACATGCTCATATGCCTACTATTTCAATATCCTAGGTGGGGTAAACATGCTAGGTGACTTTCTCATCGTCTTTTTTTTTTTTTATATACTAATTCTACTATCCTGACCTATTTCTCCTTATTCCTCGCACCTATCTTCAAGTACTGGGTTTCGCAACCATCTAAATGTTGCTATAGAAGACATATTGCTAGACCTCTACACGTTGTAGCGCAATAAACTAAATATCGAACGTCCGCATCAAACCTTTTGGCTTAAACCACACCGCAACATTATACAGCGCGAGCCCACATACCTCTACCGATTTAACATGATGGAGTCAAGCACACTCATTTACAGGCTCAGCGACCGACATAAATATTGAAATCGCAAGCATGGAAGAAAAAGGCAAGTAGGCATGAGATCAAAGATGAGAGAGAGCAGGAAGATAAAAAGGGAAAAGAATAGGAACTATACAAGAGTTGGAATAGAGATATCGAAGCTATAGACATAATCCCAGAAAATGCTTTTTTGTTGTTATCAAGGTTGGAACCGCACTATCGTTGTCCGGACGGCTGAAAGTAATACTTGAACACCAATACCACAAACTTTGAGCTGTCAACTACGGGCACCAATATAGAGTTGGAGATGAGAAGGCTATATGTGACGCCAAACTACGAAACCGACCAGATCACCTGCTAGGTAATTGCATTGACCTAAAAGCTACCCAGTGTACACATATAGCGAACCCAGCAGTCTGTTCCACTGTGGTTATGTTCCCAAGTTCGTCCTTCACCGTCTCTAGACTCTGGAGTCTCATTGTGGCTTAGTAACCACTTAACACATAGTGATGGTTTGCGGAATAACGGAATCATAAAGCTCCACATCCGTAATCCAACGCTTGTCCGTCCAAAAGAACGTTATCATCACATCTAAAAATGATGCTAAGACCTGACGACCATCGTAGTCCTTTTTGGGGCATAAGGGCGCATCGTAGGCCATGACTTCGGCGGTGGGATCAGGTGCGGCGGGGGTGGGCCCGCTATGGTCCGCATTACTAACTACAGTCGCGTATTTAGCACCCTTCTTTCTGCCAATGTCGCACCGCTTCATCAGATCGGTGCAATCGAGAACATCTCCGCTGCAGGTTATGGTGGCCTGCAAAAAATCCCACCCTTTGGGGTTCCCAAAGGCTCTAGCTAGATCGCTGAAGAGGTCAGGGGATATCAACATAGCCCAGGTAAGGTCAGGGGTAGCGCGGAGCAGCTTCGAGGCCTTTGCGACAGCGATCATGTCATCCACGGTGAAGTCAGCATAACTGTGCGTTCTAGCGTTCTGGAAGCTATTGCAGAGCATCATGGCGTGGTACAAGACATCGTTGTTATCTTCCTGACCGGTACGGTTAAGCCCGTTTGTCGAATCAGGATCCCCAGTGAAGATGCCGTTTTCCTTCTCCGGATCGTCGCATAACTCTCTGACATGACTGTAAACTTCATTGACGTCCGAGGCTAGCCAACGAGTTGGCGTAAAGAAGAAGCCGTCCGGCTTGAGAATCCCCATTGCTTCTTTCATGAGCTTGAGGAGCGTCTCATCCATGAACAGGTCCCCTAGCTTGTACGGAAATGCCTTTTGGTCAACTTCCGATAATTCAAAATAAGCACGACCGTATTCTTTGCAAGAATCAGTGCTTAGGCCGCGGCTATTGACGAGTTCGCCCTGGATCACAACCGAGAGGAGGCCCTGGTGTGGAGTCAAGACCTCCATCTTTCCGAGTTCCTTTTCGCGCATTCTCTGAAGGAGATCTTTCAAATGCTCTCCTACGTCGGTATCCGTATCTGTCTCCGATTTGGACTTTGTACGGTTTGCATTCTGAAATATTTTCACAATTTCATCTTGGGACGACGTCTGCATCAAGTTGTCGAAGATCTCGTCGTTCTTCCTTTTACCTCCGGGTTCGGGCAGCGAGGTAGTAGTCTTCGTGGTTTTAATTTTCGGGTCATCTTGGCCTTTGGCCATGAGCGTGTCGAAATCCTCCATATGGTTCTCTAGCTCTACTAACGTGCGTTTTGTTTCACGTCGGGCGGCCCTCCTGTCGGTGCCTCCAAGATAAAGGGCTTTGTTGTCCTTGATCATGAACCCGTTGATAGACCGCCATAACCGCACTGAGAGGCAATCTGACTCCGGGGTCCAGGACTCCTTGGCGTAGAACTTATGCTGCTCCGTGGGAAGTTGGTTAGCAATGTTGGCCCTCCTCCGAAATTCGACAACGCAGCCGTTAGGACCATCGCGGAACTGGAGCCATCCTAGAGGGCCAGACCACTGCATGGGGAGCTTCATTGGTTCCTTTGAACTCGGACGCCCTTCAGACGACTGGAATCCCAACATAGCGCAAACTCCAACTAGGTCCTTTCCCGCCCATCGCATCGGGACAATTCCGTTCACCAAGGTGGACTGGGCGCTCATGTAGTAGAAATTGTTGTCATCTGGCCGGAGACCAAGCGCTTCGGTAAAGTTCACCCAGCTGGCGCTTGCTAGGGCCCTTTCTGGGTCGGGATGTCCTGAAGGCGTGGCTGAAGGTGTTCCCAAGGGGAAGACAAAGTTTGGTTTCCACTCCTGCTTCAGGAGCATAGGCACGGTAATGGTTGGCGTGCATATTTCTTGTTGCTGGTAGGTGTATAAGTATTATTAGTAGGACTAAAGTAATGACTATTCATACATACTAGTCCAAGTAGACGTTTCCTTTTGACCTTATCATGCCATGGTCCAAGGGTATCTGGAGATAGGCCTAACTGGTAAGCGCGATGCTCCGTAAGCAGCTGTCTTGCGGCGACATAGACTGTGATGAGGGTAACAATGCTGATGGCGGCAGCGATGGTAGAGGTGATCGCCGAAATCCAATCAGTTGATGAGTCCGCCATTTCTATCAGCGGCGGTACCTTGCTCGATCCTAGCAGTGAACGTCTGGAGCAGCGGCAAGTAGAGGATGGTTGTGCAGGAGTTAGCGGCAACCTTGTTATGACAAACACGACTCGAAATTTTGGGCATCAAATAAGAACTTGATGGAATGAAAGCCTCCCATAGACTTCAACCAAGCTATCTGCCTAAGCTTCCTCTGACGACGTGGACCCTATGGTCACTCGTTTGGAGAGAACTGCCCACCCAATCAGGCTGCCCAACCATTTGGTAGTCATGGCAGGCACAAGACACTACGTGTCACTCGTCCGCATGTTGTCCGTATGCAAGATTTGATGATATACGTAGACTGTTTCGCGCGTATTGTGCCTTAGGCTCTTCAGGCCTGCACAACTAAGAAACATTGGCTGACTGAGGGATTAGAGATTCCAGTCCAGATTCCGGATCCAGAACTTGTTGCATTACGCATAAAGAGGCGCGCGTTGGCTAGTACCCATTCGTTCGCTTGGAATCGTCCATATCTGGTCCGGGAAATGGTAGCAAATCAGTTGCGACCCGTTTCCTTTCCTTCCTCTTCATAGGTAGATTTGTTATCAAAACGTTATAGGCCAAGCCTTTGACCGAGTTGCCACCAGCCTCAAAATTTATATGGTTACGGGGATTCAATGCGACGTTTCATACATTAGCGCCGGCCGCCACGATGATCGTTACTACCCAAGGGCCTATTACCGATGGGCTCGAAACTAGAAGGTATGTTGAGTCTAGGGATAGGTTCGCGCTGGGTGGAAGAACTTTGATCTCGGGCTGTAAAGGACGGGTCGTAAATATATTATAATCAACCTACCGAATTAACTCTGCACTCTTTTGTACCCAACTACATTCGAATCATTAGACGTCAGTCTCACACCTTACAAAACTACATATCCCCCCTATTATTCGCCACGATGGATGGTGTATCGCCTCCTACATGGGAACCTGATCTCGATATTGATCTCGATAGTATTGATTCAGAACAGGGGATTACTCGCACACATCTAGATCCGGGTGATTTCATTGCCTCTGGACTCTCGCGCAGACACACACTACCTTTTTCTTCCGTGCCCCCTACCCCATTAGGATCGCGACCCACCAGTCCAGATGGGCAACGAGTTGTCAAAGATGGAGACGATTCGGACCAGGGCCAAACTTCCCCTACTCTATCTCAAACCTTCGTGTCGGATTCTAACTTGGACCCTGTGTCGGACTCTGAGACAGACTCGGCTCAGTCAGGTATAGTAATAGCAGAACTGAACAAGTTGGTTGGCCTTGAGGCTGTGAAGGACTATTTCAAGGAGCTTGGGCTATACATTGACCACAGTAAGCGCTCGAAGGTAGATTTCACGGAGGAGAGGTTTCACGCCATCTTCCAAGGAAATCCTGGAACAGGTCAGTTACTCATTTTAGTTTGGGTAATACGGTTCCATATTGACGTATAGATGGCGTGTAGGGAAGACAACAGTCGCGAAATTATACGCCGAATTCTTACATTCGAAGCGTGTGTTGAATTCGAGCTACGTGAATGAAACCTCGGGAGGCAAGCTGGCTGCACAAGGACCTCGTACCGCGATCCAAATTTTTGAAAAGGAGGAAGGAGGTGTGCTGTTCGTCGACGAGGCTTACCAGCTCGTTGCACCTCAATCAGGCGATTTAGGAAAACAAGTACTCGACGTCATTCTCACCGAGATGGAAAAACACTCTGAAAGATGGGTGGTCATCTTTGCCGGCTACAAGAAAGACTTCGAGCCGTTTTTTGCGCACAATGAAGGTCTTAGTAGCCGAATCCCACTGTTGCTAGACTTTGGCGATTTCAACAACGATCAGTTGCGCGAAATAATGCATTCTCTATTCCAGAAGCGGTTTAAAAAACAAGAAACCCCTTACACCATTGAGCGTCATATTAAGGATAATATCAACGGTGGTATTAAGGATAATGTGTACATCCTCTCGGCCATCCACCGGATCTCCCAGGGTCGCGGCAGGCACGGGTTTGGCAATGCCCGGGCCGTCCAGAACTACTTCCAGAGAATCTGTCAACGCCAGGCTAGCCGAGTCGGGCAGCTTCAGAACCCGTCGATAAAGCAACGGCTACATTTCACTAAAGAGGATATCCTTGGACCCAGGCCGATTAACGTCGAGAAACAAAGTAAGGAGTGGGCTAAGTTAAAGTTACTGATCGGCTTGAAGGAGGTCAAGGAATCGGTGAGAGTCATGTTCCAAGTCCTCGAGACCAACTACAAACGGGAGCTCAATGGCATAAAACCCCACGCTTACTCTTTGAATCGTGTCTTTGTTGGCTCACCTGGGACCGGCAAAACTACCGTTGCCAAGCTGTATGGGAGGATATTGGCGGATCTTGGGTTTTTAAGCAAGGGAGATGGTACGTCACTCCAACAGTTACAGTCGAAAAGCATTTGGTGCTTATAATCACACTTTCATGTAAACAACAAATCTAACCTTACATTAACAACCCACAGTAGTCGTCAAAAGCCCTGCTGACTTCATCGGCGATGCCGTGGGAAAGTCAGAGTCTAATACCGCAGCTATCCTCGCCTCAACTATCGGAAAGGTATTAATCATCGACGAAGCCTACATGCTAGATCCCGGTGACTCCACTAGCACCCGAGATTCATTCAAGACCGCCGTACTTGACAGTATTGTTGCTGAGGTCCAAGGTAATCCTGGTGATGACCGTTGCGTCATATTGATCGGTTACGAGGATAAGATGGTTTCTCTCTTCCACAATGGAAACCCCGGACTATCTGGCCGTTTCATGGCTGACATACCGTTCCGCTTCGTTGACTATAACAACAAAGAATTGCGCCAGATTCTAGAACTGGACCTTAAGGATCGGAACATCGAATATCAGCCAGATGCGCTGAGCTCTGCCGTCGGCATGCTTTCAAGATACAAAACCAGCCCGAACTTCAGTAACGCACGAGCGGTGAAGACGCTCGTTTCGGAGGCAGTGCTACGTAACCAGGAACGGAAGATGATAAACAATCCCGATAGCCAAGGCTTTGATGTGCTTGAGGCTCAGGATTTTGATCCATGGATCAATAAGTCCGCAGCGTCATCGAGAACACCGGTTAGCTACAGGAAGGACCTTTCTAGTCAAGTGTCGGATTCAGTCATTGAACAGCTGGAAAATTTCTTCCCTAGTTCACAGGTGCTCGGCCACATGAACCGTGGCAAGCCCCGCCTAAATACACGCCGCGCCTTCATTTTCTCTGGACAGCCAGGAACTGGGAAATTGGAACTGGCCATCTACATGGGTCGAGTATTTCGCGATCTTGGTCTCCTCGCCACCGATCAAGTTGTACAATGCTCGGCTGTGAGTTTCATCGGGCAGGCCGTCGGTAAAACTGTCCCAAAAACTCAGGACCAACTGAAGCGAGGCCTCGGGAAGGTCCTAATCATCCAGGACCTCCACCGGCTCTCTAGGGGCGGGTTTTCCGACGAGGCCCTCGACGAACTTACCTCCTTCCTTGGCATCAACTCCGGGAAAATGGCTGTCATCCTAACTGGGCCCAAGGAGCCCCTTAACGACCTATTACGGGGACGACCGGCGCTTTCTACTTTTTTCCAAGACCGCATCACCTTCGATAATCTCTCCCCGCGCGAGTGTACAGTGCTGCTAGCTCAATATATCAACAACACTGAGCCCGGGGGAGAGACACCCTTTTCCGCCTCGGACGCCGCTAGGGACCAATTCCAAAAGGCCATGTGGATCCTCACCCGCGTTGATCAGTGGGCCAACTCGGTCAGCGTGTGGCATCTGGCAACACTCATGGTCCGCATAGCGGACAATGACCAAAGACAGCGGACAGTTCGGGAGCCGGCACGTGAACACAAGTGGATTCTCAACGAGGAAATGGCTATGGAGGGTTTCAAGATTATGTTTAATAACTTGAGATTGGCTGGTGGAAAATTGGTAGAGCCCACTGGTGAAAGTATAACTGTTGGTGGTGTTGTTTCGGATCCATTAGCGGAGGCGGCAAAGCCGGAAGCGGTTGCCTCGGAAGTGGAACTGGAGGAGGCGGCCGTCCCGGAGAGGAAAGAATATGCAAAGGCTACTGTGCATCCTCAGCAAGAGCAGGCAGCTTCCCGAGCAACGATCGAGGCTAAGGCCACAATCAAGGCAAGCGTTCATACTGACGCGCGACAACAAGAGGAAAAGCTTCGACGACTGCATGCTGAAGCGCTAGAATCTCAGTTGAAAGAGTTTGAGACGGATAGTCCATGCCCGATATGTGGCGAAGTTGATTGTCCTTATATGAAAGAGGAACGGCGAAGACGTCAAGTTGCATAAATCAAGTATGAGTAGAAGGTTGGAACTAAGGAGGTTATATGCTACAAGCATATCCTGCAACATTGGATATACCATGATGAATATGCCAATACCTAACGGATCTTCTTTTACACGCGCTGAACTCCTGTAGGGTGTCCCGGGTTGAGGGCTTGGGATGCAGTACCCTTTGGGCTGCGTTTGGGAGCTCGGTGAAGCTATTCAATGTTGTTGTAACTGTTTAAACATTAACGTTAGGTTTCTTTTTACTTTCGTTCCTCAGTCAAAAAAGAAAAGCTCCGGCCGAAATTAAATATATATATATATATATCATAAATTCTGGTCGCCGATCTCAGGGCTCGTGGCCTGTCGCCCCAGTCAACCCCGTTTCTGGTCTACTGGCTTGTCCAAGCTAGAGGCGCACGCTCGGGATGTAATATCTGAACTAAGAGTACATGTCCCGAATCCTTCGCGATAAGGTCCATGATTCTAGATCGCGCTTTTTCCATGCTCTCGCCATTTTGTATGACTGGATTGACGCGGGATTTGAGGAAAAGCATCGCCATAGCCGCAGTAAACTCGACCTGGGAAAACTTTCGTCCCGGACAGTCACGGGTGCCCTCAGACCAGCCAATGAAGGCACCCCGGACTGGTAGACTGAGTTCTTCATCGCCAGGTTTGCCACTCTTGATCCAACGCGACGGCTTCCATGCCAAGGAATCCGATCCCCAAAACCTCGGGTCTGTTTGAACAGATCCGTAGCTAGGAGCTATCATGCTATGAGGTGGGAGCACATACGACTTTCCACCTACTGTGACTGATCTAGACTCATTGGCGGTCCATTTAATGACAGGTACGGGTGTATAGAGACGCATCGTCTCAAACAGAATAGATAAGCAGCGCTTAAGACGAGGGAAATCTGCGCGATAATCCCACGTGTGCGGCTCGCGGTCCCCGAAAACGGCGCGGATCTCTTCTGATAGCCAATTCTGAACTTCGGGGTGTGCCGCTAGATAATATATCGCGAATGTGAATGTGTTGGCAGTGGTGTCGTGCCCGGCAAAGTTGAAGGCGAACATGTTACCGTAGATCTCGCTCTCCGTAAGACCACCAGATGTCTTCTGCTCGTCTTGTGAGGCGCGGACGAGAGATGTCATGAGGTTGTGGTCGGTGGTTTTTCCTGCGGCCCTTTGATTCATGGAGATTAGTATAGCATTGGTAACTCGTGAGGCGGCCTATACCTAAGCATTCGAAAATAAACCGGGGACGGGAAAATATTAAAGCATCAAGTGAAGTAATAACTCACAACGCCCGCTTTTCCTCCTCATAAATATTCGTCATGTACGCGTGAAAAGATACCCATGCCTCATGAACGCGCCGAAACTTGCGGGGGAGCCAGGGGTGCGCAATAAACTTCGTTCCGAAGGCAAGTATAAGGACGCAATTCTCAAGGATTGTTTGCAGAGATTCCTTGTAATTGGCCGACGGACTGACAGCACCCTGTCTTTCATCGTAACCCTGAAACTTGAAACTCTTGCCAAAACCCGCCCTAGAGAGGACATGCAGAGATAAGGTGCGTAAATCGTCTGCGGCTGTCGGCAGGGAGGTCTTCGATAACCAATAACGAAGCATGTCATTTGCTAGAGTGAGAGTCTCTGACCACACAATCTCGTTGTTTTGCTCGTTGAAGCAATGGGTCGCTATTCTCCGTTGCGTTTTCCACGATTCACCCTCAGCCTGTATAGTCATATACGGTAAGTAAAGACATCAGTCAATCAAGTCAAAAGGGGGGAGGGGGATGGCTTGCGGTAGATATGTTTGGTCCAAAGAGGTTGAGAACCTCTAGCCATCTTATCATCAGCATTGTGGCCATGAGCGCCCTAATCGAATAAGTCACGGACCTGTGACAAAGACTGGCCGTGGGAATTCGGCTCCTCTCTTAAATATGGACATTAAGGCCTCTGGGTCATTGACATAAACCCAGTTCTTGAGAGGTGTCACTAAAACCCACATATCTCCCATTTCTTGATGAGATCGGTAGCGGTCCTCAAGTTCCCAACCACGCCAGTTGTATCTGGTAAAGCTATTGTCGCCGTAGGGCAAACGACGGAATATAGACAAGACATTTCTGTCTAAGAGCACCCAGAAAGGGTTGAGAGGACTGATAGGAATGAAGCGAATGGGAACTCCGATGGTTCGAGCGGCCAGGTAATTTCTGAGTAAGCTCAACCCTGTGCTCAGTGCCAGTGCTGCTATCAGTACGGCGGGAGTCACAAGGAGAAGAGTCAGCCAGGCCATCGGCAATAGTCGTGGAGAAATCGCTGCTCTGATGGGTATTCGCAAACGATTGATGTTGGGGACAAGTTAGTAGAGCTGGGGGTTGAGCGAAGGGAGGGAGGCAAGGAGGGAAAGTTTGCGGGAGGGATGAGGCTCTGACCTCCTCCAGCTGATGTCTCTCGTGCAAAGGTCAGTTATCAACTTTCAAGTAGGGTAGTGAAGCATGATGTGTCATATAGAGACATCATTCAGAAGTACTATATTACAGGAACATGGGATACACGTAGGCTTCTAGGTCTAGTACTTAGTGCTTGCCCAATAAAACCTACCCATGTCACGTACACATTTCACGCTAACCATAACTCGGCACGGAGAACCTCAAGGTACTTCCACCAAACACCTACCACGAAGGCCATCGACTGGCTCGAGCGCTTCCCTGTTGTTGGCCTTTGCGGCAGACTTTTTGTGGAAGTACTCCGTACCTTGAGGCGGGGATACCCTTCTGTGAGTCGAGTTATGGGTTAGCGTGAAAAGTGTACCTAACAAGGGTCTTTTACTTATGGAGGGCCGTTGGGACTGCAAGGGACAAAGCAGCGGGAGACAAACACAACGTAAATAACACTTAATATTTAAGTGGTTGAAAGAAGTAAAGCTTTCAATAGCGAGAGCTAGAGCACTAAACACAGTAAAGCAAGATTCTTCGAGCCAAACACTAATCTACGCAGCCACCTATTTCGGAGCAAAATTCTACAAGTGGAAGCGGTCAGTCCGTACCACCACCTATCTCAGAAAAATTTTCTACTACCGTACAAAGGCAATGAACGTGATCTTCAAAAATCCCCGATACCGAAAGTGTAAAGACAGTCACTTATTATCTTGCAAGCAGAAGGAGCGCCGATGAAAAGATAGAAGTGCTCTGTAGACAGCAGTATTGTAAAGCAATATTAAACACTCTGTACAAACACTAGATTCGCCGCCGTTTCTGCCTTCGCTTCGATGTGTTAAAGATAGTGAAATAGTAGGTATAAGAGCGTACATTGTAGCTATCTAGACTATGAAGGTAGGTGGGAAGACCAGTCTTATATACAGGAAACGGATGCCTTTAGCCCCTATTCTGGTGTAGTACATACAGTGACTCCTTGAACTAGAATACTTTCAACAAAGGAAATAGCTAATATTCTTTTCGCATATCGTCTTCTAACAAGAACTAAACTTCAAATTTTATACAGCAACAACCTAACCTCCGAGTACGTTTAAATGGCCGGATCAATTACTTATGAGCCTTCAATAGAGATCTTGCAATATTGAAACGACTCGTGTGATAACCACGTAAACCTTCGGAGTCTCGCCCTAAGAGTGATAGCTAAGAGAGGAAAAACTACGAAACGCCAGAATTAGGACTACGCCTTGGTAAATGAATTAAACCACCGCGATCACCCTTGTATACCTATCAATCTGATACCCATGGGGTCAGACCACCCGCACTAACACAGTACATCGTACATATCCCAAGCTTGTAGCCAACACAATCGCAAAATCGTATCGGGAGTATGGGAGCTAATAGTCTCTACTACGGAGTCTTATGATAGACAAAGGAACATCTAGATTTTTGGATTGATTTTTCGGAGATGCAACAGTTAGCCGACAGGAACCAGGGTGAGAACGGAAGGGGGATTTGAAATGAGGTAGGCCTTTTAGTGGAGTCGACGTCAGCATTGCTCTCAAAGTGGCCTATCAAGCATCCAACTCGACTTTGCAATAGAGTCATCCTCAGCATTGTTCCCAAAATGGCCAATCAACCAGTCAGGAAATGATTTTATGACTCGGCGCCGGAATGAGAAAATCAACATCTCCGTGGTAAGCGTCTAGTTTGTAATTTGATTGAAAGGTCGGATCTTCAAGTATTTAACCCTCGAATATGGCCGGTATAGACATTTCTCAACAACAGCACACTTCAGTTTCCCATCTACACTAGCATTTCATTTTTTGGTTTACGCCTTTAGATTTCGCACATTTATCATTAGAGTATAGACCTTGATTCTCCTCGGCATAATGTCGTCAACCGAACACACTGTTATCTCTCCTGCCATTCTCTACTGGGGCACGCCAGTGGTCTTGATTACATCCGAGAATGAAGACGGGACAAGCAACATCTCACCTATGTCCTCTGCGTGGTGGCTCGGCCACTCATGTGTGCTCGGGCTGGATGCCTCATCCAAGACGACTGAAAACATCCTCCGCACAAACGAATGCGTCCTGAATCTAGCCAGCGACTCCATGGCCGAGTACGTCAACAAACTAGCCTACACAACTGGCTCCAATCCCGTCTCCGAGTCCAAGATCTCGCGAGACTACAAGTTCGTCAAGGACAAGTGGACGAGAGCTGGCTTGCACCCGCAACCTTCGAGCTTCGTTGCCCCGCCACGCATC
>JAPUUL010000944.1:0-12629 GCA_029590625.1 Lasiodiplodia mahajangana
TTCAACCTGCTTACTTGTCGACGTACGTAAGCAATAGGTACAATCGAAAATGGTTTTTATTCATTAGTTTCTCCTATGGCGCCATGAATATAGTTCTTCATCTGAAGCATTCCTAATGACCTAGTCTCATTGCACTTTGAAACCATGAACCCAAAAAAGAAAACACCACTCCTCTTTGTGCACAGCAGTGGTCCGAGCCACGTCCACGGCCGTGATCATGAAACCAAATCCAAGATTCGCCAGCATATCATGCTCGACATTGGCAGAGAGCGCAGGAAGGCCCCCCGAAACCCTCAGCTTGATCTCGTACTGCAGTTCCCAGATAATAATAACGCCGAACAAGCTGCCCAGTCGGAAACTAGCCGACACAACGATGATTCTGTAGACAGGGGGCATTTACCCTCTTTGATGCGCCCTTTCTGGGATCAGCATCCTTTAGATGTCATAGAAAGTTATTGGGGCATGGACGCATTTTCAGCCTACGGCATAATGTTGATGCTCAAAGAGGGGAGAAACCTGGTATCGGCGGGTGAGTTTTAAATTGTTCATTATTATCCATGACCTTTCAACTGGTACCCCTAACGCAAAGGTCCAGACCGGTCTACTGAGAGCTTTATATTCCCATTCGCTTTCCAAAAATCCTTCTTCCTCCGCCATTACGGTCCATTGATCACCACACCCGATCGACTCGCAGGAGTATCCCACGAAAAGCCCACGAGATTCAAGGTCATGGCTCTTCAGCGTTGTTTAGGTACCATCGCATGTATCGAATCAGGGCTGGCGGGCACCGGCCAGGAAGAGCCATCTACCGAACGTATCATTCTCGCCATCATTGCTATCATTTCTTTCAATGTAAGAGCAATTAAGACCCGTTCCGCTTTGTTATGAGATATTCAAGCTGACTCCTACTTAACTAGTTGATATCTTCTGATCTCGACCAGGCATTAGTCCATATGTGTGGCTTAGAATCATTGATTGCCGCTCGGGACAAGGGTTTTTATTTACACGGTAATGATGAAATCAGACTCATGATTTTTTGGTATGGCATGACGAGGGGATCTTGCTCTATTCACTGTACGATACAGGGGCTAACGTTTGGTCACAGGGTCGATGTAATAACATCTCTACTGCGTGATTGCAGCCCGCGATTTCCGCTCCCAGCAGACCTTATCCCCGCTCTGCCTCCGGCACCATTCTCACATGAGCTACCTTTGCCCCTCCATACTCTGATTATTTCGAGACTCGGAAAGGACGGAAACACTGCTCATGTTCTATCATGCATGATGGATTTGAACGCAATAGCCACCCTCATCGAATCAGAACTGGCCGTTAGAGGCGATGCTCTATGGGAGGAACGTATATTGTTAGGTCTTTGGCTCAATCCAGTCGCACATCACTTGTTGGATAGACCTAGGGAAACCGGGAGCTCGTTTCGACCTCCCGTGATCTCAGAGGCTTTGCGCCAGGGGGCTCTTCTCTGGGTTATCCGGATAAAACGCAGGTACCATGCATACCCTGGCTCTCCCACGGCAATCGTCCAGAAGTTGTTAGGCCTCTTGACGCAGTCTGATTGGACGGACGCCTTGACTGATCCGGACCTGTTATCGGTTCAAATCTGGCTGCTTGTTTTATGCGGCATTGACTATGACGGTCCTGCTGCTTCGCCAAACCCCATAGACATGATTGCTTTACGAATGAGGCAGATGGGGTGGAACGACTGGGGCAAGGCGATGATGTATGTATGCCAGATGCCCTGGACGCATGCGTTTGACGTCGCGACTACTTATCTCGCAGAGAGAGTAGAAAGAAGCAACTTACTATCAATAAACTACGGAAGAGGTTACGAACCAATAAGTCAATAGGTCGATTGCCCAGGCTTAGTACGGAAACTTATATGGCAAGCGCGAAATAATGGATTATCGGATTTCAAAGGTTACAGGATTTCTGTACGGTTTGGGCGATTTTCCGAGGGCGCAGAAAGCCGTCGTAGCTTGGCGCGGCGTTGGACGCGGTGACGGTGAAGAAAATCTCCCGGCACACCAATTCCATTTTGGAAATCTGCTCCTGTTTGTCCTCATTGTCGTCTTAGATTTTCCACCGAAATCGAGGCTCGATATTGTTTTTAAGCTATCTTGCGTGCTCTAGATGTGTCACTAAGAACTAAACATCTTCACCCAAGATACTCATATCAAAACGAAGTTTTGACAGAATAATCCAGCGATCGGTCACTGCATCAAACCGTGTAGATATTTTGCGTGGCACGCATTGAATCGGCCGCCTCGAGAATAGATACTTTCTCAATTTAGATTATATTTTCGCAGCCAGCGCTTACTAAATAGAAATGCTACTCAGGTATCAGTAGACTGATGGGTTCACAACGCAGAGGTTCTTCTAATAGGGACTTTCTCGTTCACTCATACCTCAGAACTGGCGGTTACCTATTCAGGAGACTCGCCATGACCATGATCGATAAGGAAGTAGCAGTTACGGTTCTCATAGCCAAATTGGTAACCATACGCATTCCAACGATCCCGAGACCAATCTAGCAGATGAGGTTTCACATATACTCAACTCGTTCCGCATAATCATTTCCTAGCACAATACTTGTTATTGCACTAGTATCCGTAACGGTGTCGCCCAGATCTCCCACGGATCTCGTAGCGAGGTAGTCTAGTTAGTTCCACGGTGGGTAGCTCCATGACGGCTCCCGAGAGACAAGAGATGTGATGGGAGGGGTTTCTGCAGAGTCCTAGTAGCGCCGAATTGGAGCTCGTGGAGATTGCGCGAAAGTAACTAAGTAATATTTAGATCGACAGGGAAAGGGGAGCTGAAAGCTAAAGGAAACACAGGACAGCGAGGGATGCAAAAAGGGCGACTTGTGACCTTTCTTGATATCGACGAGGGGCACAGGAAGTAAAAAGCGAGAGGTACTACAGACAAAGGGGAGGGAGGAAGAACGCTAACCCACCGCAAAGGCCACGAATTGGAGCACTACCTGTGAGATTTGGCGATGGAGATGCGAGCTGGTCGAGCATTGACAAAAAGATCACGTAGTAGATTAGATCATAAGCGTAGCTAGTTATAGTAGCTTCGAGTAGTGTACCTATTCTTTATATCTGACAATCTCTTCCTATACTGCAAATACAGAAAGTGGATTCCATTTTCAGACGGCTATAAAAGAAGAAAATCCAATATCCTTTGAGCCACTTCTCACACCAAGGGCACATAATACTTCATCCGATTCTCCGGGTCCCATTGCTGCTTGAGCTTTCTAAGCTTCGCCAGCCTCCACTCTTCCCAGCCGTAAACTGCCTGAAGGGATTCGTCGCCATTGGCATAGTTGACATAGGCTCGGAGATGTTCTGGGTCACCGCTACCTTCAAGGAGAATATCCTGTAGCTTCTTCCCGAACTGTTGCGCAATGGGGTCAATAGTCGAGTTAGGCTTGTACTGAATGTATGAAGTCACTAGGATCTTGTCATCCCTGTGAGGGAAGGCTGTCGACTTTGCGTCGACGGCCTGCACACCCTGGGTTGAGTAGCCCTCTATTAAGAAAAACGACCCAGCCACTTCGGGGACCTCGCGGAACGTCTCATCAATATGGTCATACACCTTTCGTACGGCATCTACATTATATTCCTTTAGTCCGATAGGGTAGCGGAGAGAGGTTAGTCCATACGCGCATCCAGGGCCCTTTTCATCTTGAAACGTGAGGGCAGCAAGATCATGCAAGGACCCCTCGCCAGCGTTAACCACCTTCGGTCCGATGCCATGGAATGCTTTGGCGTAGGCACGCGCCATCTCGGTTGGCCCATCATAAATAACCGCAAACCAAAGAATAGGCTAGACAACTCATTAGTAGTGGGAAAGGAGAGGTGTTATTGTAGTTATGAGAGACTTACGCGCTCGGGATCAATTTCGTCGACCTTGACGATGTAGCCCCAAAAGATTGCCTCCGCGGGTTGATCCTTGATCATACTGTTCGCTAGCTCATAAAGGGCCTCCAGTTTATCTTGCGAGTAGATGAAGACTTCGTAGGACCATTTGTGATCTTTCATATCGTAAACGCGGTACTCCCATTCTGTTACCAGGCCGAAATTGTGACCAGCGCCCCTAATGGCCCAGAAGAGATCCGGATATGATTCGTCGGATACAGTAATAAGATCGCCGTTTGGGAGCACAAGCCGAGCTGATACGACCTGATCAGCAGCGAGGCCGTACTGACCTTGAAGCCAACCATGGCCACCCCCCAAGATAGGCGCAGAGAGGCCAACGCATTCACAGATACCAGTTACTGAAGTTTCATTAATAATCGACCAACTATTCTCGCCTTCCACTTGAGCAAGCTTACCCGCTCGTTTTCCCACGGCCTCAAGCCCATCGACGACCTGCTTCACGGTCACACCACCTCCTAGTGTGGCAGTTTTACCATCGCCGTTGAGCTTCACATGGTTCATTTTGCGAAAGTCGATCTGGATAGCGTTTTTCGCATTTGCCAATGAGTCTGTCGCGCCATGGCCACCTGCCCTTGCGACAAACGGAATGTTGAATTTCACAGCGAATCTCACCTAGGTAGTAGTATTTAGCAAATAAGCCGAGCAGGAGCTTGCATTATTTAAGAACTGGTGCACACTTACTGTTTGTTGCACATCTTCCTCCGTCGCGACCTCCACGACAGCAGCAATAGTAGGTGCATGCCACTCTCTCCATCGTTCCGTCAGCTTGGCATAGTCAGGACTATCACGGAGCGCGACAGTTGCTTGAGGCGATAATAATTCACGAAGACCACTGAGGGCACTAGTGTTGTCAGCCATAGTTGCCTGGACCTGTGGCAAAAATAGGAATAAGAGGTAAAAAGTTGAGAAAAAGAAGAAATGGGTCAGACTGCGGCCGAGACGAGCACGGCTACAATAAAGGGCTAAGAGCCGTAGATCGGACATAAGGCAGGTGGTGTATAAGGGGCGGAGTAGTGGTGTCTCGGTCAGATAATAATAACTTGGAACATGCATACCAATCATCGAAGTGCGTCATCTAAATCCTTCGTTCCCGGGTGGGGGAAGACTACGGTATATAATAGAGGATGTTAGAGCCGATAGATCACAAACAAGAAACGTCTAGACTTATTCACAATTTGCAGTGCTTGTTGTATAATTATACCATGCTTCAGCGCCCGCCGCGACTGTAAAACCTGGGCTTAGTACTCCCCGCAGCAGCACTACCCCTCAGGGTAACGAGGGGAAATGTGCACGACTTGTTGGTGCGCAATGCATTAATGTTCCAGGGTAATCAACAAAAGCTATTAACGCACCCGTACGGATCCAGAATCCAACACATGGCAACGGCTAGATACATTCGGACCATTTCAATCACCCTATGCACATTATATCCTCGTAAACATAGAATATCACGTACTGCTCACATGTGCCTTTCCATGATACAGGCCATGCGCAAGAAATCCAGTAGCATTGAAAACTCTCCACTTTTCAACATATGTCTTTACAGCTTCAAAATCTCGACACTGTCTTGCAAACCCACTGCCCAGGAACCCGTTTGGGTCACCTTCCCCTGGCTCAACCGTACTGTCTGCCGCACAGGTGATGCTCTGCTCTAAGTAGTCAAAGCAATGCGCCGCATGGACAGTACGATTCTTACCAAAATCGAACCCCTGAAGTTCAGCCGATTGCGAATAGTATGCACGCCGTATGACATACAAACAGTGAAGTTGATGAAAGACGGTCGGGATTGAGATCCGTGGAGCGAGATTGTAGTCCCTAAAATACCCCAGCCCGTCTGGGAGTTTTGGTAGCTCATTAGCATAGCCCACCAGCAAACAAAGACGAAAATAGGGGTTTTTTGGGTTGAGATAACTCACTCGGTATCAGAGAATCCCAGATCGGCTCGGATATATCCCCTGACTCATCGCCCAGTGGCGGCTCTTTTGAGAAAGCAGAAGAGAACACGAATTTTCCTTCAATCTGCGGGACCGGAATGCGCGGTGCTATAGCCTCACGCGCAATGTCCTTTCCTTGAGAATCCCGACTGAGATTGAGGAGCAGACCGGCAATGAAACCCCCCGTTGCTGCCAATCCGAAGCAAATCACTAATATAGCCAAGTATGTGAACTTCTTTGAGGAATGATGCCCACTTCGATCTTTCAGTGGTGGAGAGATCTGGTCTTCCTCATCTCTTGCAAGCCGCCGATATAAAGACCCACTCTGAATAAACTCCATTGCAATAAGAGTCTAACGCCTTAATTTCCGAGCTCGGTTCAAGAAACAGCAACCTCGTAGTTGTTATCCGGCTCAACTTAGCTAGCTTGATGCTTAGCTAGCTTCATGTGACTAGGTCTAACTTATGGATAAGCGTGGAATAGAGTTTAGGTACTCGCATTTGCCCAGTTGCCATGTAGTCTGATCTCCATCATCTAAGTGTATTTATTCGTACACGATATACACTAACTCACCGACCTTTAAGATGCATGCAACTATGTTGCTCGTACGTAGTCCCCTGCCATACCCCGTATACCGTTATCAAGCCAAGCCCCTTTGGTATCAAGATAGGTAACTGCCGATGGAGAGCAAGTCAAAGCTGCATTAGTGTACTTGGTATATTGGGTAAACCGAGCGTGACTCCTAGGACGATATATCTCTGCGGCATTTGATATGCTATTGAGTAATAATAACACCCAGTAACATATAGATTGATATGCACGGCAAGACCCTTAAGAGATATCTCAGGATTTAAAGCATGGTTCGTGCAAGGATTTTGGGGCATCATAAGTCTTAGCGCCGCTCGGATTCTCTTAGGTTCGGAAAGTCAGACCATACGGAGGTCAGGGCTCAGGATGATTTCAAGTTATTAACGAGTTCGCCGTGGGGGCATCGTTCTCGCGCGGCTCGTAATATGACGCCATGCAGGGGCGGGCTAAATCTCTCTCACACCGACCTCGCAATCATCGAGCCGATAGTTATATCAGTGTTTACGGAATGCCCATGGGGATGATACTTTGATAAGGTGTCGTGGATCCTCGATTGTAGTTAGAAAGCGTATCACATTAACCTCTCTCAAGAGAAGAGTCTCAAGCTGGCACAAGAAACGTCTTACCATATCATCATCAGCGCAAAATCATGAACCCAGTTGCTCTTTTCGCCTTCTTCGGGCTCTCTATCCTAACAAGAGGCCTGCCGATTGGTGCGTTCTAAGTCCTTGTGAAGCTACAGATTTTATTACTAATACCAATACATAGATTCGAGCGACATTGACGTTGCTGACGCCTTCAAGCGCTATGAGTTTGATGTTGACATCGCTGATGCTTTCAAGCGCCACGAAGTTGACATCGACGTTGCGGGTGCCTTCATACATGACGAAACCGAAATCGACATCGCTGATGCTTTTAAGAGAGGCGAAGCAAACATCGATGCTGCGGATGCGTTTAGGCGTGACGAGTCAAAGATTGATATTGCTGACGCATTCTAAGTTTGGTCAGTTGGGGAAACTACAAACAAACCCTGGACGAGAAGTCAGTGTCTCTTGAAAGTGTTAGCTAGTTAGTGACAGAGGAACCGTAAAGTTACTTCAGTATCGAAGGCAGGAATACATACCGATATCTTTGAAAACACCAAAGCTTCTTCGATATTTTATCAATGACCTTATTTCCTCAAATGATCATTATCTAAGGTAATACCTAGTTATGATATGAAGGTGCCTGTTCTATTCAAACTTACGAAATCACCAGTACGTGGCCGGAAGCTATGAGCATCATGAAATGTATGAATTAAACCGGGCTGATAAAAAGCAGACTTCGTGGCAGAACAAGTGGCAATCTCAAGTTGGTTTTATTTCAAATGTTAAGGTCACCACCACGACACCGCGATATCTGTTAAGTCCATGGGGATCCTCCGAATTCTCCCTGCGTTCCTTCATACAAGGCCGTGTAAAGACTCTTCCGGCAGTCCCATCAAGAGCTCTTCAGTAGGAACATAGTTTTCGGTCACCATATACCCGCTTCCAGGAGGACAATGCTTAAACCTATCTAGATTAGACGGGCCTTCTGCATCAGGGTTGTCGGGACGCTTGTAACACGCCGTGTGGCGTTTCGCAAAGTCTTCTAGTTGTTCCCAGCTGCGACACCGACGATGTTGCCTTAGACCGCTCACAACTTCTACCCGTCTATCCGTAGCTCGCGGTGTGTCGTCTGCATCACAGATAATCTGCCTTCGCAATGCGTCGAGGCAGTGGCTGATATGATGCCAGGAGCGTGTTTGGGGGGCGCCTCGACGGTATTCACTGATGGAAATATAGACGATTTTCAAACAATGTAGATTGTGGAATCCGTGCAGGATATAGATCCCCTTGGACTGGTCCCAGGGAAAACGCTGGGCCTTTCGAAGGCCGTGCCGGGAAGCCCAATCATCAGAAAGAGCAACGACGGCCGAGTCGACGTTGATGCTATACCATAGTTGATCTTGAAGTGTTTCATTCCCACCGCCGTAAGGAGTCATTATGACGTACGGTTCCTTGCGGACGCGTTTGAGTTGCGCATATTTAGTTGGTGCCTCGGATTCAAGCAAGGGCCGGAAGTAGAGGATCGTGACCAGGACGTTAAAGACTATAGATGCCAGAAGCAGCAATAATAGTAACTTGTATGCATGGGTGCCGGTAGATTGTCGAGTGAAAGACCGGAAGAAGGAATTCTCGCTCTGCGTGCCTCCCTCACGGTCATCATCAAGCAACCTACAATGCTCAGTGCCATCAATACATCTAGGCATACTGACTTTTAGATAAGCACATATGATACAAGTTTCAGCATTAAAACAAGGCAATGCCTGTGAGAGTGAAGGGAGTCCAGACTATTATGCGTGCGCGGTTTATAGATGGTAGAGGGTGGAGAGCATACCCCTTTAAAGCACCCTTGGCAACGAACTACTTCACCAATTGCTTACCAGCGACTAACCTAACTATCTAAAACGTAGGGCGCTAGATCTAAGTTTTGCAGCATATTAGAAATGTCGGGCAGAGAAGTATAAGTCTTGGGCATTACTGCTTTTCGGCCACTTCCGCGGTTCCCTCGGTGGTGATATTCGCATATTGAAATTACTTATTATAATTGTAGATATTAAGGAAACATGTCGCCAAAAGCTACACCCCTTTCTCAATGCCCGGTCTTAAGCTCCAAGAAACTGACTATAACGCAACATTGTAAGTACTATCTATACCGGGGTCACCTACATGATCTGCATGTCACTGCATATGCCGGCATAGTCCCTGCTTGTTGTGCTGACATTTTCACTCAACGTCGTATCGACGGAGACGGGTTGCCCAATGCGCACTTGGCTGGAGTCCGAGAACGACATGTAGTTAATATTCTACCCAATTAATTGATAGTAGTTGGTTATTTTCGACATTTAATTGGTAACACTGCTTCCATAGATTGACCATCTAATATTTCATTCATACACTTGTTTTCTACTTGCCGTTCTTATTCAGCCATCTGCCGACACAGTAATAACCTAGGGACTCACCCCCATCGTATGATATTACCTTCCACAAGATGCCAATCGTGCAGCAGGTCAATGACCGCAATGGCATCATTATTATGACCGTACTCTTCACTATAATCATCATTGCTGCTGTGGCACTTCGATTCCACGGCAGACGTGTTACCAGAGTCGGCTATGACTTGGACGATTGGACAGTATTAGCCGCACTAGTAAGCTATTCAGTCTCTAATCGCTCGCTTAGCGGCAAGACACTTCGAATCTCAGTTGCTAATACATAAGTAGCTATTTACGTTAGTTCTCAATGGAATTTTCCTAGGTGCCACTATCGAGGGAGCTATTACAGGACATTCTCCCATCCTCAACGATTGGCCGGTGACGACCCCGCTCCAGATAGTTGCGCAAAAGTACAAATACGCATTTCAGACGACGGAAAAAATCGTGTTTGGCTTAATCAAGATATCGATTCTGTTCCTCTGGAAGCGGATCTTCGGGGCTTCCAACCGCTTCACAATCTTATGCTGGTCGATGATAGGTCTGACAGCACTATGGGCACTCGCCTTCTTCTTTACGACAGTCTTCCAGTGCGGGGATCGCTGGTCGTTGAATTGGTCACCCATAGGAATCTTTCTTACGGAGTGCATAGAGAGTCTTAATGTTCTTACCGTTTTCGCCGCCACAGACATTTTGTCTGATTTGATCATTATTGCCATGCCAGTTCCCTTGATTTGGAGACTCCAACTACCTACAAGGAAGAAGATCGCTCTCAATAGTGTGTTCCTTATTGGCCTCTTGTTAGTCTTAACCCTCTCTTTCCTCTGATTTATTCATTGCGGAATCCCAACATTCTATCCGTCATTTTCTACTAATACATATTTCCAGCACTATCGGAGCAGGCATTGCACGAGCCTATATGTATCTTGTTACCTCATACGACAAAGAGGATAATCCAGACTTCATTGCCGACTTTACGTTGTGCCTTCTCTGGTCAGAGATCGAGGCCAATGTCGCCATGTTGGTAGCAAATTTACCAACTTTAAATCCAGTGATAGCGAACCTCAGCAGCGCGATTATGTCATCTCTTCGTACCACGTCTTTTAGCAAGTGGCTTCCTTTACCTCCAGAACCGAAGCATAGTTTCGAGTCCAGCGAAGATCTAGATCTACCTCTACCATCGAAGCTTAGACGAAAGCACCTGTCACGTTTATCGTCTGATGAGCAGATCTTGTGGCAAGAAGGGCAAGGCACAATTACCGCCGCAGGCTACTCGGATACTACCAAGGAGTTGCCAAAAAATAATCGCCGTATTCTTGTACATACTGACATCTCTACGACGTTTGGGGTCAGAGACTGAGATTCACTCTGAAGGGTCAATGTGAGATGGAAATAGTAGTGATTATTAAAGAGGCGATCACGAGCAAGACGAGATACTACATGTCCAGGACATATTTCAAACTCTATGTCCTAATTAATTTTCCCATATCGGAGAGTCGGCCTCTTATATATTCTACGCCATTGTATACGCATTTTGAATTCTTGTTTTCTGTCAGAGTTCTTTTGGAATGATCCAAATTTTAACACCCCTAACCCAAGCCTCTTCCCACGGGGCACTAACTGAGTCATGAACATCCATGAGGCTTCTTTAATAAAATCTTTCACTGAATGCTCCGTTATCATAGGTGGCCCATATGCTAATGTATAGATAGGTAAGTAGTGTAGGCAAATCGCGGGATCAGCGCTACTATATAGCCGTATCGCGTACCTCAGGTTGGACTAAAAACCCAAACCCAAGAAATAGTATCAATATTAATTCTTCATTTAGACAGACAACATGGTATTGGCACTTATGTTATCTTGAATGAAGTCGTATCAACTTTCAAGTCTCACCAAGAAGAAACGAGCAGAATTAAGCACAGGCAAAGCTAACGATGCGCAGCCCACGTTGACTACCATGGAGCTGCAGGGCTTGATCCTCTTTCTCTGAGAGCACGACGCCGGGTTCTAATACACAACGTTTACGTCCAGTTGATGAATGCGAGGATCGCCACTTATACGATGATCCTTGTCGTCTCTATGTTAAATCAAGTACAAACTCGGTAGTACGTTAAACGAGTGCCGGTATTGTCTTATGTGACAATACGAATCCATGCCTCCTT
This sequence comes from Lasiodiplodia mahajangana, assembly GCA_029590625.1. NCBI lineage: Eukaryota > Fungi > Ascomycota > Dothideomycetes > Botryosphaeriales > Botryosphaeriaceae > Lasiodiplodia > Lasiodiplodia mahajangana. The sequence goes on from JAPUUL010000944.1 coordinate 11,654, forward strand.
TGGCCGCATGTGACCCATTCTAGGGTATAGTATTGAAAATAGGCTGTACTTGGTCAGATCATTGATGCGGCATTTTGTTACGTAGCGTGCTCTCGTCGTGGTTTGGCGCGGTAGTTACTTGCCGATCTATTGTTCAAGAAGAAGTTATGCCAGCAAGCTATACGCGTATCTAATACGTGGTACTAATACTTTCAGGATACGACGGGATGCCCGAATGCAGTTACTTGAATAGTAAGCAGGGAGGTCGAAATATACGACAAAGCTCAACAAGGTGAGAAGAACTATTGGAGAGGGCGTTCAGGCTACGATACAACCCCCAATACGTAGATCCGGCTCTACATTCAATGTTTCTACCCTAGTTGGCGCGGCAATGCATAGAGCACCGTTAGTTCCATTTCCTCTTTGGGCAACTGTTTGCGTGGTCAAAATCGCGCCATGGGTCGTTAGCTAGCGTTCCGGCCGTCTCAGCCGAAGGGTTTTCATGTTCCATGTGGGGTCACATCCAGGTCCTTTTCTGCACGTGTAGCAGGGTTTCCTTGTGTCTAGTCACCAATGATACTAGAGAAGCAACCCTGATATGGTCTTAAGCTTTTTATGCGGGACTGGGTATATGTGCTTTATTGGTTACCCTTCAGATGGATCCTACACCTAGTAATTGCTACGTTGGTATTAGATCTTTTGATTGGTAACTGCTTTATTAAGTATAGNAAAAAAAAAGGTGTTTTTTATAACTATATAGTTATATACTTAAATTAGCAATAAGCAGTTATAAGTAATAGGTTAGTTATTTAATAACTAATATAATAAAAAACTTACTAAAAACTACTAAATATATAACTACYTTTTTTTTAAACTATACTTTTAATATTATTTTTATTTTATAATAATATTTTTAATGTTTTAATTTATTGCTTTAGTTTTTTTATARCTTATTTTTTAATTTTTRTAGTTTTTATTAATTATTTATAATTTTTTT
>JAPUUL010000945.1:0-12622 GCA_029590625.1 Lasiodiplodia mahajangana
GCGTGTTATTGATGCCGGCGGGGAAGTAGACTATGCCATCTCGCTCGGCGCTAATTAGTGATCGGAGCTGCCAGTGTCTGCGAGGAGTCCATGACGATTAGCATCCGCAATCACGGCGGCCGCGCGTGGAGCAAGCAACCAAACAAACTAGCAAAACCTGTGTGCGTGGGTGCGCAGGCAGACGGGGACTGACATGGGCGAGATCTGGGTACGGTAATGCTTGCGGCCTTCTTGGAGAAGTAGGCTTTCGGTTGGCCGGAGGCTGTCGCGATAGCAGGAGAGGTACGTTAGCCAAGGCTTGCGCCATTGATGCAAAGAAGAGCTAGGCTGAGCGGGACTGAGCGGAGCGGAGCGGATGAGTTCTTTATTTACCTGGCTTCATCGCCGGCGGCCATGATGCCAATGGCGAATGTCAACGCTGGGATGATAGATCATCAAGTCGCATTGGTCGTCAGAGCACGCGGACAGGGAGAAAGAATGACCCCTTGTAAGTTGTAGGCGAGGAGCGTAACAGGAAAAATAGAAGAGGAAAAGAAAAAAAGAGGGAGTAGGAGGAGACAGAGGTAAGCAGGCCGTGAGGTGGTGGGTGGGTTTACCGAAGAGCGGCTGTTGAAGATGGGTATGGAGGTGGTGTAATCATTAATGTGTTGGTGTGATGTGGTAGAGGTAGATAGGTAGGTAGGCAGGTAGGCAGGCAGGTAGTAGTCCTAGCAGTGCGGTATACTTTGTAGGTAAGCTAGGTAGGTAAGTAGTGATGATGATGGTGTTATTCTTAGTGAGGTAAGATGGCGTGTATAGCCAAGTTAGGTTCTACCTANGTAGCTACCGGTAATGGTAATACAAAGTTAGCAGCGGAGTCGCTTTAAGGTGTTGGATTTGTCACAAGTGCAACAGACCCGATGTTTTTCTGGATAGGTAACGCCCCAACGGCAGATATACCGTATACACCTACCTAGGTAAGTAAGTACCTTAGGTAGGTTAGGTAGGTAGATAGCTACTCGATACCCAGATTAGTAGATAGCCCGACCATAGACCTGATTGCGGACTTCGCTAGCCGCGGGCAGTCTGCTCGTACCTATTGATTTATCTAAGTTAGGCAGGCTGCGGCAGCCTTAGGTTAGGCCTCAGAGTAGTATGTAATTAAGTACTTACCGGATAATTAATTATCTACGATACCAGTCCGCGTTAGTCTAGACACCCTTATACGCAGATATGGGAGTCCATATTCTAACATTCTTGTGTTCAACTTATCAATAGGTAATTTAAACTTTTGTTCTTCTCGGATCTTGGATTAATGGGCGGGCAAGCAGGGGAAGCAGGAAACGCAAACACAACCAAGGAGCAGAGCAAGCAGCAACTCTGTTATTTTATCAGGTTAAAGGCCAGGCCTGTTGCAGGCAGGCGAGAGAGGAGAAGGCAACAGATAAGGAAGATCAATGATGGTAGGTATTTCTTGTTTATATCCCACCTACTTATTGGAATGGGCGTGGTGGTAAGGCTCTCATCTCATAAGAAATGAATGTTGGCAGCAGAGAGTTGACGTGTAAGGCCCTCTAAAGCTCTGTGCGGTGGAATGTGTAACAGTAGGTAAATTGCGTATCCTTTGTGTACGTCATCTGTCCTTGAGAAATGATAAAAAAGCAGGAAGAACAGGTATTGGGTTCAATGATCCTTTGACTACGCTTCCCCCCCCCAAACCACAGAGTATCCAATCTATCTGATGTATTAAACGTTTCCTGACCCTTTTTACTCATCTCTCTTTCCTCTCAATCCAACCTGGACTAGTAAAAAGATAAAGAAAGAAAAAAGACCAGCTTAATGTTGTCCAAGCTGTCTGCTCTGGTGTCTAATCCATTGCCACGTCATTATCAATGGTCGATGAACCGTGATTATCCTGATTCACGTCTTCCGAGCAGNAAAAAAAAGGTCTAGTACTATCAAGAGCGTACAAGGTTGTGTTGACATCAAGGTGCATTACAGGGCTGGGCCTAGGATATAAGGTCTATCTACATGCGCCATGCCTATAGACATAACCAGTTCAGGACGTGAGATGTTCAACATTGCACAACTGACTGAATACCCTGTTTGAATCGTCAAAAGAGAGCTCGCATGAATCATTTGTGTGCCACTGGCCCATCTCTTGACATTGAAGACAAAGTAAATGTACCTACCTACTATCATTTCATGGAGCCTCTCAATAATATTAGAATAGATGCTGAAAACATCCCGATGTAAATACTACCAGATCAATTGGGGCATCTAGTCCACCATTCATAATCACTAAGCCGAGGCTTGTATAGGAGCAGGTAAGGTAAGTATGTAGGTAGGTACCTAAGCAAGGCAGGCGATCTCATTGGATACCTAACGTACCTTAGTAGTTGTCAACTTAGCAGAGGCAAACCTTGTTGTGTGTACTGTACTTAAGTACCTAGGTATGTACTTAACCATGTTCCTCCCTACAAGTATGTACCTACTTCTATGTATGAGGTAGTGGGTGACACAGCGGGGTTGAGAAGACTCTCTTGGGACGGCATCTCCCGGCCCCTCTTTTTGCCTCTTCCCTCTCAAATTTTTTACGCAGACTGTAAATTCGCCTTCACTAGAACCCCCCCCCATACCTGTAGCAAGTGGGGCTGCCTTGCCCAGGCTAAGCCGATAACGCTTCTGCCGCTGTAGACCGCCCCTCAGAAGCTCCCGGAAACCTTCGATGCCCTGAAATTTTCTGCACCGGCGTTGCAGTACTTGAGCACTCGATTTCTCTCAACATCATCATCGCCATTCTCTCTCCCATCCACATCCACATTCACCTGCACCCCCGCCCCAATCCCTCGGAGGCCCTAATTAATATCTCCCTCTTGTACAATACATCTTCGCACCTCTTCATCTGCCCTTCTGCGTAATAACCTCCTTAATCTTGTGTGCGCACATCCCCAGCCGCATTAGTAACCATGTTGGCTTCGCGCTTGTCTAGAGCTGTGAGTTTTATTATTCTTCTCCGCAACAATTGAGCTCGATTCTCTTTTTCATTTCCTCCAATCTAGCCAGTATGGACTAATATTTGCGTCTTTGACAGCTTCCTCGAGCAGCCTCCACAACACCCCGATGGGCCGCCCCTCTACGGAAGCCATTAGGCGCAACATTTGCCCGCTATGAATCTACAGAAGGGAAGGTTCAAGGTGCTGTTATCGGTATTGATCTAGGTATGTGTGCTAGCACGGGTGAAGCCATATCAAGAATTTGCAGTCAAGAATCTAACCGTGGCTTGATAGGTACAACAAACTCAGCTGTTGCTGTGATGGAGGGCAAGACCCCAAGGATCATTGAGAACTCAGAAGGTAATACACCGCTAGCACAATCGGCACGGAACCTGATAGTAGTAGTAGCATTAACTCTTTTCTAGGTGCTCGAACTACACCCTCGGTTGTTGCCTTTGCTCAAGATGGCGAACGACTGGTTGGTGTTGCTGCTAAGCGTCAGGCCGTCGTAAATCCCGAGAACACACTGTTTGCTACAAAGCGATTAATCGGCCGAAAGTTCACCGACGCTGAGGTCCAGAGAGACATTAAAGAAGTCCCTTACAAGATTGTCCAGCACAGCAATGGTGATGCCTGGGTTGAGGCTCGTGGCCAGAAGTATTCGCCCTCCCAAATCGGTGGCTTTGTCTTGAACAAGATGAAGGAGACCGCCGAAGCCTATCTGAGCAAACCCATTAAGAACGCCGTTGTCACCGTTCCTGCTTATTTCAACGACTCTCAGCGCCAAGCCACCAAGGATGCTGGTCAGATCGCAGGTCTTAACGTCCTCCGTGTGGTTAACGAGCCTACTGCTGCTGCTTTGGCTTATGGCCTAGAGAAAGAAGCTGACCGTGTAGTTGCTGTCTACGATTTAGGCGGTGGTACTTTCGATATCTCCGTTCTTGAAATCCAAAATGGCGTCTTCGAGGTCAAGTCTACTAATGGTGACACACATCTGGGCGGTGAAGACTTTGATATCCGTCTTGTGCGCCACCTTGTCCAACAGTTCAAGACCGACTCCGGTATCGATCTGTCCAACGATCGTATGGCCATTCAGAGAATCCGTGAGGCCGCTGAGAAGGCTAAGATTGAGCTTTCCTCGTCTCTTCAAACTGATATTAGCCTGCCCTTCATCACTGCCGATGCTTCCGGTCCTAAGCATATCAACACCAAGCTCACCCGCTCTCAGCTCGAGAGCATGATGGATCCCTTGATTTCGAAGACTGTGGAGCCTGTTCGCAAGGCACTGAAGGACGCCGGTCTCCAGGCTAAGGATATTCAGGAGGTCATCCTCGTTGGTGGCATGACCCGTATGCCTAAGGTCACTGAATCAGTCAAGAGCATTTTCGGTCGTGAGCCTGCCAAGTCAGTCAATCCCGATGAGGCCGTTGCGATGGGTGCAGCTATTCAAGGTGCTGTTCTTTCTGGTGAAGTTAAGGACCTGCTCCTTCTAGACGTTACGCCTCTATCTTTGGGTATCGAGACTCTCGGCGGCGTTTTTACTCGCCTGATTAACCGCAACACTACCATTCCCACCAAGAAGTCACAGGTCTTCTCTACTGCCGCAGATTTCCAGACTGCTGTTGAGATCAAGGTTTACCAGGGCGAGCGTGAGCTTGTCAAGGACAACAAGCTTCTCGGCAACTTCCAGCTCGTTGGCATTCCTCCTGCACACCGTGGTGTCCCCCAAGTCGAGGTCACATTCGATATTGACGCCGACTCCATCGTTCACGTCCATGCTAAGGATAAGAGCACAAACAAAGACCAGTCCATCACCATTGCCTCCGGCTCCGGTCTCTCTGACTCCGAGATTGAGCAAATGGTTCAAGATTCTGAGAAGTACGCCGAGTCGGATAAGGAGCGCAAGAACGCCATCGAGGCTGCCAACCGCGCTGACAGCGTATTGAACGATACTGAGAAGGCTCTCAACGAATTTGCCGACAGACTCGACAAGACGGAAGCTGATGGCATCCGGGAGAAGATTACCTCTCTCCGTGAATTTGTTTCGAAGAGTCAATCGGGCGAGGGCACTGCCACTGCCGAGGATATCAAGGCTAAGACGGATGAGCTGCAGATGGCCAGCTTAAACCTTTTCGATAAGATGCACAAGGCCCGTGCTGAGTCTGGTGAGCAATCGGGCTCATCTGAGGCTAAGCCTGACGAAGAGAAGAAGGCGTAAAACTCTCAACGACACAATCGTTATTTCATGAAATGTTTCCAATACGACCCTGAGCGGGAAAGTCTGGCCTTACCGCACTGTACATCAAACTGTACCCATATTTGCGATTTGTTTATGCGTCGATTCCCATACGGATGTCATGTTCATCATCTTGCTACATTGCGGCGGCAGGGGCGTTCTGAGATACAGGAAAAGAGGCTCAGCCTACAGGATTGGCGGGTCAAAGACATTTACGGTGCTCTGATGATGACTAGCATAGGAACGGTCGGCTGTGATGTTCTAGCGCTGTATATAGTGTTGTATAGCAACAAAGATAACCTAATAGCATCGCCGCTCAAGAGAATACTTTCTGACATAAGCTCAACGTTTGCCCTCGCTCGCCGTAAATAGTAGCCGTACTATGGCTTATGGAACTGTATTATGATCTATTTGTTCATGGTAAGTATAGAGTCATAGGTTAAGAGATCCAAGCAGGCCGAGTCGATGCGGTCACCACTCTTAAACCCGTAGTGAAAGGGTAGGATATGTAAGGAAGTGAAGAGGATAGTGAGTGAAGCAAGCAACAACAATAGCAAACTCACCACTATGCCAACCACAGAAACTCTGGCTCAGAGTGCGCGTCACTGGATCCATGGCCTTTACACACGCTGGAGTTAGTGATTGCCAAATAGGGAAGGGGTTCAGCTCATGTCTCGGGAGTATGTAGGAGCAATGAGGTCCAAAACCTTCCGAAGGGGGGGGTAAATGACTCTAGCGGACTAACCTCGAGTAGAGGCACCAGGTCGCCCGGTCGTTCTATTAGAGACACAAACATACCCCCTATAATTTATGTATTCCAGTGTTAGTATCCTCCTTAGTAATTTCGTTCATTCCTTGTCTTCTTCATTCCAACATATGAATCATTCCCTTTCTCTCTTTCTCTCTCTCTCTCTCTCTTTTCCAGCCGGCAGGGATGGGAATAGGGCTACGAAAACATACCCTCTTGATGCCACGCGACATGACAATGCAGGGCCCAGAGCCCCGGGTTGTCGGTTTCGAACCGGATGATAATGTGGCTGAAGGCGGGTATAGTTACTGTGTCTCGGCGCACTATAAAAGATCGTATTGTTAGAAGTTACTGCTCACGATTAAACTCCTACCTCGTTTCTAAACAAACCGAGAGCAGGTGGAGGCGGGCCTTTGCCGCACTAGGGAAAAAAATATCCGGGAATGCGTACTAGGGTTTTTGAGGTTCCACGTCGTCGTCGTCGTTTTATTGTCGTCGCCAAGAGACGGCGCGCCTGTTCCGAAAAGACCCGGGCCCCAGCCGACAACTTGGAACGTGTGACCTGTTTTGAAGAGTACGTTATTCGACCAGCTCAGTGAGGGCAGTTTAGCAAGAAGAGGGAAGTGGTGAGTGGTCCATTAGAATGCTAAGGGGAATCAGCAGTGACACTGCATACCACTATCCACTGGCGTTAGCATTGATTCATAACTTCGTTGATTTGACCTAAGGTTTCTCCCCCCTATGGCTTTCGGGTGCTAGATGGGAAAACTAGAGAGATGTTCTAAGGATTGGGAAATCCGCGGTTGGTTGGCGCCAATACCTACTTAGTACCTATATATGCGACGAATTGCCCGGGGAGAAGGGAAAGGCAACACAAAGGAAGCTAGAGAGTGTCTAACATAATAAGACTAGGCAGGAAGATAAGGAAATAGCCAAGGGAGAAGGTTGACCAACTGTAAATGCCACGGATGTTCCATAGCATCCTGAGAATTGATGACTACCTGGGCGCCTCTATTCGCCTCCGAGACGAGCAGAACTTGCTGGCTCAGTCCGAAATCCCAGCTGTTGTATGAATTGGCTTTACCAGGTATAAAGTCTTGCTCTATAACTTTCCATAAAGTTGCGTTGTTAGGGAGTGGCGCGTATGATGTCTAAGAATATGATCATATGAACACACATTAGCCATGCTGTTCCTCTTCCGCTCTCCTAGCTGTAGTCATTGTGTTGGAATTTGGTTTATATGGTAAATGGAGCTGGATCTGGAGCTGGCTTAATGGGAATGCAGGGGTAGATTTGATCGTGATACTAAACACCCAGCCAGAACTCTGGGGTTGGGAGTAGACAAGTGAACAGCTAGGCTAGGTTGTACGTACCTTATTGATAAATATTCGATTGACATCCTGCGCTTGCCGGAACATGTATTCGATATAATGCTTGTTTTCCTCCGGGACTTCGTACGCCGGAATCTCGCGCATGGGCTTGGGCAAGTCGAATGGCATGTCATCACATCCTTCCCAGGTGTCGTTCCTCACACCGTTATTCTCGACGCCATACGGGTTGCTGGTGTTTCCCGCGATCCCAATGGGGGCTACGTCTACAGATACATCATCATAAGACAAAATGCCCTTTACAGCGTGTTGATTTCCCTCGAGACCGGCGCTCGTGTACGGCACATACGGCAGGAAACACGTCTTTGCTAGGGTTGCTCGAATGTAGTAGTTCCCCGCCGCCCGGTTAGCCGTGATGATAATACTTGCCCGTTGCCCAATATTGAGGTACACGCCGCGCGCTGCAATGGGCGAGATTTCTACACCGTCTAGTTCGACGATCAGTAGTTGATGATTATCGATGCTGAACCAGTAGGAGAAGAACGATGATGAGTTTATAAGTCGGAGCCGCACGCGTCGTCCTTTACGTACCCGGGTCGTGTACAACCGTCCGCCTGTGCATCTGGGTTTTGGCGTGGGAGAGGATGATAATCGCTCGTCTGAGGGCTGTGGAGGATATGTTGTTGACACCACGGCACAATCATAGGTGTTCTGCCCATTTAATAATATATTGTCCGCGAGTGGTTCGACGCCCGACTCGAATGGAACCCATTCCGAGGTTGAATTCAAGTAGCTCGACAGCAACTGGAGCCTCCGTTAGTAAGAATAACCCAACGACCGCTGGGCGAGGTGAATCATAAGGAATAGCACCCGAAGACATTCTGACAACCTACAACGGACCCATACGTGTGATAGACATCGCCAACGAATATGATTTTCTCGTCCTCGGTTTCGGGGACCATCTCGTCTGGATCGTGAACTACCTGTGGCTTATTGTCAGCGGCGCAACCCCCCGATTAAATGTTTGGCGGGCGATATTCAACGAACAATAGGTCCGTACAGCCCGTCGCTATACTGCACTGATGAATGGGCGTGCCACCAGAAAGTACCCCTCTGGCTCTCGATGTGAAATTCATAGGTAAAGTTGCGCCCCGGTGGAATGCCACATTGAGAAACGCCAGCGACGCCGTCCATCCAAGTCGTATTTCTTTGGTCGATGCCGTGCCAGTGAATAGTTGTGCTCCAGTCGGACATGAGGTTATTAACATGGACCCGGACTTCAAGATTATCTTCAGTTAGTAAAGCCGCTTTCAACTATTTTGCCCGCGTGGTTTGAAAGGCGGGAGCACGGGAAGTGGAAGGCTTCGTTATAATTAGTGGCCCCAGTGAGAGAGGTTCGTGGACAATGAGTAGTAGTGCGGAAGGAATAAGGATCTAGTTAGGCACCACTTACCCGTATCACCAATATTCGCCTCGATCACTAGAGAACTCGGAGTTAGTTATTGCCATCTTGAGTATCATTTAGGAGAATCTTGGAAGTTTCTGGACGCGGCTTTTACGAAAAGGGAAAGTCTCTGCTCTAGAAACTGCTACAAAGGGAAGAAAATAGCTCCGAGATATCCTTACGTGGTCCCGGAGACTGCCCGTTGGCAACTATCATGGGTTTTTGAAATCCATCAGGGGCCGCGAGTGCCTGCGAGATGTTAAACACGTACTCGCGTGTTTGAGGCTGGTTCGAGACAGTGAATCCAGTATCGAGTTCGAGTTCTTTCCTGTTGATGAGCCGCCCGGGCGAGACTACGACAAGATTTCTGGAGATCCCATGATTATCGTCTGGGCCTAGCAGGTCTGGTTTGTATATAACCTTATAATGTCTCCATCCTAGCCCTAGTCCGGCTAGCATCATGACCCATGAGAAAACCAAAAGCGTTAAAATCGGACACAATGATGCTGTCCGCTGGCCACGACTCTTCGCAGAAAACATACGCAAGTTGCCTAGACTCTGCCACAGCCCGCCACGCCATGAGTTATTTAATCGAGGGCTGCCTCCGTGATTATCGACTTCCAAGAGTCTTAAACTGCTAGACGAGCGGCGGCTCAGCATGGCTTTAAATAGTGGAAGGCGGATTTTACCATAGGTTGGCGTTCGAGAAGTGCGATTAAGAGATGACACTACAGTGCAGTAGTAAGGGAGAGTCGAGTTCTGTATCCGACGTGGAATGTCGCGGAACGCGACAAAGTGAAACATTTTTACAAGGTTAAAGTGAGACTCGGGCAAATGCTGTTATTGGGAAAACACATCTAGCTCCTGAGAACGGGGGAAAAATACACACACACACACACATATATATATATATTTTAAGGTGGCGAACCCGGTAGCTAGGTATATACTTGATCATCGCCCAAACCCAAACCAGCCTCTTTTCTTGGGCTCCGGAGTTGGTGTCGTCTCTGCCTCTACCTCAACTGTCTCGGCTGGTGCCTTTCCAGGATAGTCAATGTAATTCCAAGCAACATCGAAGAAAAGTGGCTTAACTGGAATAGGTTGCATTTGGGGCGGATAATCAACCATATTTTCCAAATCTACACCTTCTGCTGGGTACTCTCGAAGCCTATCCACTAGAGGGATCTTGATCTGCGACGCTGTCAATTTTGCCTTCTCTCTTAAATGGTCGATCTCGACGATGGCACGACACCTCTGCAGCTCTCCCTTGAGGAGGTTGTGGAGAAACTGGATATCGGTTTGGCGGATCTCAATGCTCAATATGGCAGAATCCGATGAAGACGTGCTGTGGTTGGAGAAAAAAGCAGCGGATTGCACGCTTTGGTCGTATGCATATTTGGTTAGGGCTAGCGCATTAGATGACTGATCGAGAAGAGAGTGTGAGCGCGCGATGGACAGACACCTAGAAGCAGCATGTTAAAATAAAACATTAACGGAAGAGTTTGGAACCTTACTTGAGAGCATGGAAGTACTTGGCGGTTGCGTCCAGTTGTTGAAGCAGCTCGTTATCGGCGGCCACGCCGGGGAGTTCTTTGATAGACTCGAGACTCTGTAGAGTAGCATCGTAAAGCACAACCTTTTCTTTCAGGCGAGCCATTCTCCGTCCGGGAGGTTCAATCTTCACTTTCTGCAAAGACGCATCTTTCTTTGATTTCCGCGTAGTATTTGGGGCGGAGTCGAGAAGAGCACCGTCATATTCACCACTGAGTACTCGGTTGCGACCGATTCGCCAGCTTATCATCTGGTAGTTGACAGCAGTGCGGGTGATTTGCAGGCTCTGTATCCGGCTATCGCTTTGTGACACACCTTCATCCTTTAATTCGTCAATGGCATGTTTCGTGGCGTCGGCTGCGTCCTGGCTGGCGATAAGGACTTCATCGTAGGCTGCTGCCATCTCCTTGGGGAGCACTACGTCGGAGGATTTTAGCTTCTCGGCTAGGCGAGCAGTAGCCGCCTCGGTCGAGGCTATAGTAAGGGCAATAGTGGCATGCTCGATCTTGACCTCCCGCGACCTCCATGTGATAGTATGGGGCGCATTTGGGGCATCGGCCTGGCCTTTGTCCGCGTCCGAATCACTTTGCTTTAACAAGTTGGGGGCCAGCTTATTGATCCGATTAACAAGAAGCTCGTCCGACGAGGGGAAGGCTTTTCGGGCAATCGTAGGAATCGCCAAGGTGCGCGGGACCTTGCTCTGGTACGCAGCATAGCGAATCGAAGGATCGACGGTCTCGGTCAGGAGATCCTTCAAAATGTCACCTCTTATAGATGTCATTAGCGCGCTATAGATAACGCGCGTAGTTGCGTAGCTCTTCATGCAGGCCTCCCAGTTCTGGCCTTCGAACTCGGCGGCTCCCCTCACCATGGCGGCATAGGCGCGGGCTTCCAAAATATCGGTGTCGGAGGCAGAGGTGGTAGGGTTGTCGGAGAGGATACGAGCTAGGTGTTCAGCGGTGCGTGCGCCTCTGTCAAGCCTCGATATTATATGGGAGCGTGTCCGACCGGTGATCCCATTAGCATCGGCTGAGTGAGCAGCCTTGAGGCGCATAGCATGTGCCCAAGCCCTCTCAGCTGTGAGCAGGACGAGATGGATGTATCTGTGGCATTCCCGTGAGCGACGGTGGAAGGGGACGCAATCGGCGCTACATACTCATGGTTCTCTGCGATCTGCTCAGCAGTGACGGGGCCTCTTTTGGTAAACTTGGACCTATTCTTGGTGACGATATTGAGCTTCTTGCGCGACGTGTGTAGCTTCTTGACCAGCAACCGATGGTACGTGGTGTAATCGCCGTAAAGGAGGGCCTGGCTCCGGGCAGAGATGACAAAATTGGTGATCTCCATAGCTTGGCAAGCGCTTTATGAGTGAGGCGTTTGGGGCCCGGGCTAGGGAAGTAGGTAAGGTAAGTGAGTAAAGAGGGTGAGTTTGGTTTCAACTAGCGACGATGTTGGTATCGGTAGCTACCTCGGATATCATCATGTATATTCCTACCAACCTGCGCAGTTTAGGTAGATACCTTAGGTAGCACGTAGCCTACCTACTTTTGAAGTTTAATTGTTTGATGGTGGGGTGAAATGACCGGGGGAGAGTGGAGGGGAGCCAGGGAGTTCAGTTTGAGCCACAGTAACGGTATGAGAGGTGAGAGGTACAGCAGTAGACTGTGGCTAGTGAACCAACCGGCTCTTAAAGTTGAATATGTACCTACCCTAAGTTTTGCCCTAAGGTATCTAATATATCCACCCGTACAATCTACCTCCTAATACATCCCATCCCGTTGACGCTTGATTGGTACGATTACCTAAGGTACCCAAACTACGAGACCGAACCACTAAACACCAAACCAGCCAATTAGATCTCTGTGCCGTCTCTACATATATGTACCCGCATAGTACTGTAGGTACATATGTAGGTACTGATCTGGACAAGGGTTGCCGGCAAGTACTAAGTACAATGTAGGTATGGTTGCAAAAATCTATCACCATCGTCTCTATCGTCATTGACGCCAACGAGCTTGAATACCTTTCGGCTCCGTCTCCCACACGTCGTCTGAGGAACGAACAATCCCCCGGGGCCGCAAGTAATCATTAGACACGCCGTGTGGGCGCTATATATTTCTTAAGGCAAATTAGACTTTTTTTATGTTCCAGAATTCGTGATAGTTCTATCCTTATCCTCGGCACGGCCTGAGGAAAACGGAACGCCTGCGCCGCGTATTGCCGCCCTCGCCAACTCTCGCGACCTGGGATCACATAGCCCTTACGATGCCCTGAACTCCCCGCCTTCACTCCTACCTGCTGTGCCATAATCTCCTTCCAAACTCTACCGCCGTGGTCGAG
>JAPUUL010000946.1:0-12621 GCA_029590625.1 Lasiodiplodia mahajangana
CTAAGATGACAAGCCTCGCGGCTCTCGGGGTCGAGACTTTAGCGTTAGACGTAACATCCGAGTCGTCGATTGAGCAAGCCGTAGCCATAGTGCGGGGGAAGTTGACCGTCAGCAATAGTAATACCAACGCCAACAGACCCAACCCAGATCCAACAGCGGAGAGTAGGAGAAGGCTTGATTTCCTAATTAATAATGCTGGGGTAAATCACATAATGCCCTTGTCCGACACCAAGCTCTCTGACCTAAGACGGGTGATCGACACGAATCTCATTGGCCCATTAGCGGTCACACAAGCCTTCATACCACTCCTCATGCACCAGAAAGCCACCGATGTGATAAGCGAGAGCGTTTCGAGGCGTAAAAGCACAGTTGTCATGCTAGGGAGTGTCAACGAGGTCTTCTCCCCGCCCTACCAGGCTGCATATAATGCGTCAAAAGCTGCTATACATGCCGCTTCGAGGACGCTGCGTATCGAGCTAGCGCCTTTAGGCATTGGCTGCGTTACATTGATGACAGGTAGTGTACGTACCAAGTTGTTCGAGAACGCTCCTTCGAACGTTCCCGAGCAGAGCTTTTATAGTGCTGTTGCGAGCAAGATCGAAGGCAAGGAGTTCCTGAAGAACGCGCGGTGGGTAGACGCGGACGAATTCGCAAAACAAGTTGTTGGCGACTTATTAAGATCAAAGCCCAAACTTGACATATGGCGTGGTGGACTAGCCACCGTCGCCTCATGGCTGGCATGGTTTGGATGGGAGGGCATGCTGGTAAGTACTTTCGTCGATCGTGTTTGCTTCTGAAGATAAGGTTCAGGAGGAAGAAGAGTAATACAAGGACTAATTAGACTAGGATTCGGCCATGCTCAAAGCGAATAATCTCAATAAAATCTCCCCATAGGCCCATAGGATCAACATGGGAGAACCTACATAGGTATTGTTTACGCCAAGGTACTCATCAAATATGGCGTGAAGACTAAATCTGTTCACATACGATCCGTTTTCATCTTACCTTGCTCCTTGTACAGTCGCGAATAAGTATCCTCCCCCTTGCCTTACCATAAGGCTAGGTGATTTATCCAAAGTCGAGTAGCAACAACAAAACACCGCCACGTCGCCCTAATACTCTTCGCCTTGCATTGTCGGGCCCATCACCCCCTAGTTGCTATTTTAAAAGCTTCAACTTGCTTTTCCCAATTGGACTACCAAATCTTCTATTCATAATGCTTATTTTTTGTCAAAAATTACAAAGTTGAATATCATCCCGTTTTCCCATTACACTAGAATGCCTGCTCCTAGAGAACATGATCTCGACGTTCTTATTGTCGGCGGGGGGCCAGCGGGCACCATGCTCGCCCTAGAGCTCGCAGCTCAAGGCACCAACTTCCGTATCGTCGACAAAGCTCTCAAACGCTCTGATAAATCACGAGCCCTTATAATACAGCCTCGAAGCTTCGAGACTATGAACCGCCACGGCCATGCTCGCAAACTCTATGAAAAGGGTAATCTTACAGGAGGGCCTATGGCTTGGATGAACAATAAGCCAGTCGTTGATGTCGATGTTAGGAATGTTGCAAACCACAGAGACTCGGAGTTTGGCCTTCCATGCTTGGTTTCTCAGGCCAACACTGAGGCCTACCTTGACGATTGTTTGAAGGAGAGGTATGGGCGTGAAATCGAGCGTGGGCTTGAAGCTACCAGTATCGTTCAGGACGATGATGGTGTCGGTGTCACTCTACGTGGTGTCCGTGATGGTATCGAACAGAACATCCGGGCAAAATACATCGTCGGCGCGGAGTTAGTCCCCTAGAGTTATTATTTCCCCCTTTTGGCAAATTTCTGGCCTCATTGCTTCTTCATACTCCCGAAATATGAGCTGGAATCTTACTCTTTTTCAGTAATTACTAACTCCAGCGTGTAAACAGCGGCGCCCATAGCGTTGTACGTAAGAGTTCGAGCCGCATCAAATTTGAGGGCGCTCAATATCCTCAGGAGTTCATAATGTGTGACGGTAAGTTCTTATTCGGCTACATGTCAATATTCGAGAGGTAGTAGGTACTGACCTAGGCAACTCCAGCAACGATCGAAGGCCTCACGCTTCCTCTAGATCGTTACCACTTACTCCTCGAGACTGGGCTACAGGTCATACAACCAATGGCAGAGGGCTGGGTGAGAATCATGGCGTACCGTACCGAGCCTTCCAACGTTGCGCCGACTCTTGATGAGATGAGAGCTGCGGTCCACGGTAGAATCCCCGGCGGTGGCGAGATAACCAACGCTACATGGTTAACCAATTTCCGACTACACCACCGCATTGTAAACTCCTATCGCGATGCCCGACTGTTCGTCGTCGGCGATGCCGCTCATATCCACTCCCCCGTCGGCGGGCAGGGTCTCAACACATCCTTGCAAGATTCCCTCAACCTAGGCTGGAAACTAGCTAGTGTGATCAGAGGGGAGCGCCCAGACAGCTTTCTCGACACATTCGACGCAGAACGACGCCCCATCGGCAAGGAACTCATCGCCAAGACGGATAAAACCTTCAACTTCCTCAGCATGACAAACTCCTTGAGTCTATATCTACGGAACTTGGCCATCCCCTGGCTTGCCCCCTGGTTCGCCTCCAAGGAAAAGCTCGAGACGATCTACAGCTTCATGTCCCAGTTCGGCATTAACTACCGTGAAAGCTCTATTGTACACCACGACACTAGTTTCACCGGTCCTGTGATGCCCGGTGATCGTGCGCCGGACGGCGACGTCGACGTTAGCGGCGAGATTAATCGGCTGCATAAGATCCTCGCCCCAGAATCGTATCACTTTATTCTATTTTCTGGTAACCTCAGGACTGGCACTGAAATAGACGAGATGGAACGCATCGCCGCTAAGTTTGAGGCGAACAACATCGAGAAGGCTCGTATTCACATGATCGTACAGGAAAGGAACAGCAAGTATCCATACAGCCACCGCCTACATAGCATCTACGGCTTCTCAAACCCCGGTTTTGCCTATATACGGCCCGACGGCTACGTGGCTGCCATCGGCACGTTGGGGCATTTCGATGATTTTTTGGCCTGGTTGAATTAGTCGATGTTACGCAGTAAGGGTGGGCGCTAGGCAGGGTATTTATAGAGATGGTGCAGGTGTTTTGGCTGACTTGGTCTAGTAAATAGCGCTTTCTTTCCCTACGTTCATAAATGTTAGGCTTGATAAATCTCGTTGTATATAAAAGAATTAACTTTGGAATGTAATCGAGCGAGTACCACTGCTTTTAAATACGAAAGTCTTCCTCTACGGAGATCCACCTCACTCATCCCTAATCAGGCTTTATCTTTCTGCAACAATCCCTAATATTGATAAACTCAAGGCTATTTATGCTTAAGTTTCTTTTTTGTCTTTGCTTATTTCGTTGTTGTTGTTGTTGTTCTTCTTCCGTTCTTGGTATTCTGGTTCATGCCCTTTTTTTTTTTTTTCTAACTTAAGAGGTTTCACTACGCGTACATTTTAGACTCGAGAACCCTAAATCCAAAGAAAAAGAGTTCTCTCGTTGAACAAACCTATAACGGTACTGTAAAAGCAATACGCTGAATAAAAAGGTAGGCTAACTTACGAGTGATATAAGTAGTATCTCGTTGTAAATGCACCTTCTAGTGAGCCCTATGAGTTAAGCACTTTACTATTACTAAGAGGCTAGAATAATGAGGATAGTCTAAGGCTTAGGAGTGTGACATATAGATGTGTGGTGGGTTCCTTTTGTGCCTATACTGCGAAGACAGATCCGTCAATTTATGAGCACATGATAGCTTCCAAAAAGGTGGAAGAGTAACAGGATCAGGACAATAATTCAGTCTCCTTTTGGGGATTCTTGTTCCACGCTCTCGCTGTCCATCTCTAAAACAAACTCATCCTGAAGGCGCCTAAGGTAACTTCCCATTGCTGCATCATCCATATCCGAGTTTCTCAACTGTGTTAACATTGAATACAAGTTGAGAATCAACTTTCGTTGATGGATGAGTCGCCTCGACTCGGACACACTTTTATTTCGTTCCATAGAATCCGATAATGTCTGCGAAACCTCTTGTGCGACTTCAATGAACTGTAGAGGGAACCCCATTGCTCTTGCGAGATTAAGGCCGTAGTTTTTCTCTTCAACCGGACCCGACTTAATTTTATAGAGCATAGTCATCCGAGCCTGATCCTCTAGTGAATAGGAAACATCCGTTTCGAGATGGAGATTTAGCACACCCGGCCGGCTGCCTAGTATTTTGGCTGAGGATCACATTGAGGTTAGTAGCCAACGGTGATGTATTTCTAGGCGTCTTACTGAGTTCCTGGAAATGAGTTGCAAACCACACAATAGCACCACTCTGGACCAAAGCCTCGGATATAGCAAGAGCAATAGCTAAGCCATCTCTAGAGCTCGTTCCCCGGCCTAGCTCATCAACAATAGCAAGACTTTTATTATTGACATTTCTGAGAATCGTTAGATGGAGTTGGAAAGGCGAGTATGGCAAGCAATTCTCTATACCTTAGGATGAAAGCCATTTCTCTCATTTCAAGTGAGAATGTAGACATATTGGCTTCAATACTGTCATCGGTAGACATCCGCACGAAGAGTTGCTGAATGGTAGGGACAGCTGCGTATTGCGCTGGAATAAAAGATCCAACTTGGGCCATGACCTGTATAAGTGCAACCATTCTGATATATGTACTTTTCCCACTCATGTTGCATCCAGTAATAATCTGGAATCGATGCTCCTCGTTTGCATATGCATCATTTGGAACAAATTGTTCGGGGTTCATCTAGATCATATTAGCATGGTTGACAAAATAGCTGCTAGGAGGCACTGACACGTTCGCAAATCGGATGTCGTGCACTTTTTAAGGCCAGAGTTTCACTAATTTCAGGCCGTATGTAATCTCTTGTAGTTGCTGATTGGGCAAATGATGCTACCATATCTAGGAGGGCGATGCCCTCGCAGACACGGAAAAGTTCTGGGACATACTCTCGAATACTATCGAGAAGTTGTTGGATAACCTTGTCGCTTAGCATCACGGCCTCATTGTGGGAATCGGTGATCCGGTTGTTTAGCTGAACTAATGTCAAGGTTTGGCACTCGATCCACCGATTCCTGATTACTGTGTTGATAAAGACATCTGGAGACCGTTTCTCTTCCAAGTCGCTCTGCTCAAGTCGCAACCAGAACTTTCGGCGATTGTCAAATTTGACGTCGACCGCGAGTTCATGTTCTTCTATTTCACATGTCAGATTACATTCCCCTCAAGGAGCAACAATAACCTTACTAGCGAGCTCATCGACATGTTGATACACGTCGTCTGTTGCCTCTTTATATGTCTGCCGAGCGACGTCCAAGAGGCCGTGAACGCCTGACTATAGCGACATCAGAGAATGGTCGTAAATATGTACTTGATATGGATGCTCGCCTTCACTGCATATGTTCTTTGGTTTCGCATATCAATTGGTGCTTTCATAGCTGTGACGTCGTCGTTGATTGTCTCCGCGATGATGTCTATTACAGGTTGAGTCACTTCTTTTCGACATAATTCATATACTCGTTTCAGGAGGTCCGTTCGTGCAGCAGCCAGAGCTTCACGTAACTGGGGTACAGCGATGACAAACGCCTTGACCTTCAGAACAAGATCTATTGCGAACTCTAATGAAGATATTGAAGACGTCTGAGGTACAATAACAAGCTTTCCCGGTCAGTTTCATTCTCGTTTCACCAAGGGAGGGAGCCTACACTTGTTAGAAGTTTTTCAACATCTGCGAATTCTCGAAGAGCTGGGTCGAGTTAGCTTATATTATGGCTCTAAACAAATATAGTACCTTTACGTATCTCAAAGAACATGTCTTCTTTCATAGTGAGCTCCTCTAGTGCATCATAACGTGGCACGAGAGTGCTTTCAACTAGAGTCGATGGCTGTATGATATTGCTGCGTAGCATTCTTGATCCCATCGGAGTTAAACACTCATTTAGAAGGCCGAAAAGACAATCCTTTGACCTTGGCTCTTGCAAGTTTTGGACAAGTTCCAGAGAGTGGATAGTCGATAAATCGATCATCATTGTATTTTCTGATGGTTGGTATCGAATCCTCAAAGAATGGGCCGCAATCGACACGCGGCAACACAGCTCTATGTATTTGATAGCCTAGATTCAGTGAGATATCTGAAATTCAATCGGATGTTTGGGTTTCTCACAGCGGCAAAAGAACAAGTCGCATAAAAGTTACCTCCTATTGCTACCTTTATTGCCTCGAGATCATCTTGAAATGCCAAGGTCTGAATGAATTCTAGCCCAACATACTCGGACCAATACTTGCGGTCGAGCGGCTCAATTGTAGTGTCGGGGAGCTCTGCTTCGATGATAGAAAGAAGATTGGATTTTGGATTCGGTGGCAGCGCGGTATTTACCATGAGGATAGTAGATGGCTCATACATCTGTATCTTATGTATGGTTCTGACATAGAATTGCGTGTCACATATCTGGCTCAAGACGGCCTCGTTGGTGGTGATGTTCACGAAAGAGAGACCTACGGAGGGGGATACACCGCGTGCTTCAGTGACAGCACATACGACAACGTGCGAATCGGAACCCCAGATAGACGAGTTTGCGCGAGACTTTCGCCCAGATAGTGTGCGCTGTTGGCGGCGCTGGCCAGAAGGCCGAGATGAACTGGTTACGGAATGAGAGACGCCGTAAGAGCCTGAATATTGGCTGACACTAGTCGGAACCCTTGGTAGACCAGTCCGGCAACGAGGAAAGTAGGGGGAAGCCTGCGAGGATACATGAGGAGCAGGGGAAGGCCGATATTGGCTCGCAGAAGAGACGGGCCGCCGAGACACGGGAGGCTCCGACATTCTACTAGATAGCACGCGGCACATCTACGATTGGTAGTATCTCAGGTTAGAACGTAATGATGGTGAAGTAGATATGCCACAGGCGCAGCGAGGCACAAGCAGTAACCTTGAAGTGATAGTGAGACGCGTATTAGTTGACATTTCGAGCCTGCACAAGTCGAGTTACAGCTTTTCAGGCGAGACTACCTAGGTAGTCAAGTGCAATAGACTGCAGTTACGAATTATCGCCCATACGAGACCACTCGTAACTGTCGTGCCTACTTGTTCTTTCTTTCTTGAGGTGTTGGTTTAGGTAATACCCAGCTAGGTTAATTAACTTATTTGTTGGTAAGAGCCATCAAGGTCCTCAAGCCCGTAATCGATAAGATAACGGAATGTGGGGTCCATATTTTTTTTGACGGGAGTCTGAAATGCCTGCCACCCCGCGAAAAGCACCCCTACGCACGTACTTAGAGAGGCAGATAAAGCTTGATGCATGTAGCTATATCGGTAGGCCGGTTGCCAGCTATTGAAGAATAAAACCTATTCGAGCCGACGTCTTACAATATGGCCACAGTACTCCCACCACCCTCGAAGAGGCAGAAGCGCGAAGCCTTGCAACGCTCTCAGATCCAGCAAGATGTCACCTCCACTACAATCACTGGCTCAATTAGAGCCCGTTTTGTCGATAGCGAAGGCAAGGAGCTGGCCGAGACTGTCGAAATCCCCCTCGCCGATGCTACAGAAAAGAATGTCTCTTCTCTACTGAACACCTTACTGGAAAGGGTATGTTTGCTTGCACGGGACCTGGAACCCCGGGACAAGCTTCGAATGCTGATATCTCTATGACAACTCAGGATCGCGAAGATTTCACCCCGTACCGATTTCGTATACAG
This sequence comes from Lasiodiplodia mahajangana, assembly GCA_029590625.1. Lineage (NCBI taxonomy): Eukaryota > Fungi > Ascomycota > Dothideomycetes > Botryosphaeriales > Botryosphaeriaceae > Lasiodiplodia > Lasiodiplodia mahajangana. Next base: position 7,746 of record JAPUUL010000946.1, read on the forward strand.
ATCCCGAATTCAAACACCGTGATAGATTCCTATCCTAGCCCATCCGAATTTCTCGAGGTGCTTCGAAAACATGGCATTGAAAACCCTTTCGAAACTACACTGTCTCTTACGGCAGAGCCTCAATCGGTCTTCAAAGGTGAGTGTAAACCGGCACCGTATACTTCTGGCTCTAAGGAGTGTAACATTGAGGAGATATCTTGCTAACCCATCCGTTATAGTCCAGGCAGCGACACGGATGGCGCACAGGTTAGTCCTGTCTTATACCAATATCACCCTGTGTACCCCTATATACGTAGCCTATAATTATATAGCTAGGCTAACTGTCGGATAAAGAATTCCCGGGCATGGACAACCGATCCTTACTGTTCAGTTCTCGCCAAAAACAGACTCTGTACTAGCGACAGGATCAGGAGATTGCACCGCAAGGAGTAAGCTTAGTTCGCAATGTATATTGCAATGCGCAGATTCTAACGGCCTATTCTAGTTTGGAATACAGAGACCGGTACCCCAAAGTTTACCTTACAGCATTCAGGATGGGTTCTAGTTTGCTCGTTTGACCCCTCAGGGGAATATTTAGCAACGGGTAGCATGGACAAGGTAAATCTAAACAACTTCTCAGTACAGCCTAATTTTTTCTAACATATAGGAAACAGATGGTCCGGCTCTTCAATCCAGATACTGGGAAACAGATAGGCAAACCTTTTACGTAAGATACCCCTACAGGAGGCTGATATGCGGTATGGTTAGTCTGTTAGACTTCTGCCAGCATGTTATGGACCTTGAAGTTTTTCAAACTAGAAGATCGTCATTAACATGATTTCGAAGGGGCCATACCAAATGGATTACTAGCATTGCATGGCAGCCATATCACCTATGGAGGGAAGATGGTCCACGACTTGCAAGCGCTAGGTAAGCAGTTTTGTGTATTACGCAAATTCACAATGGGGAGGTTGACACACTATTTCTTGTAGCAAAGACGCTACAATTCGTATATATATAACTTCTGGTGTTACACATCATGTGTTATCGGGGCATAAGGTTAGTCTCTCTCCTGTCTCTGTCGTGATATGTTCTGATCCCACCTAGTCAGCCGTAACTATGGTCCGATGGGGCGGATTGGATCACATTTACTCTTCTAGTCAAGATCGGCAAATAAAGGTCTGGAATGCTTCAGACGGCACACTTCGACACACCCTAAACTCACATGCGCATTGGGTCAATCATAGTGAGTTTCTCATCTGACCCGACATATTTCACCGTTGACACGGCCCCGCAGTTGCCCTCTCAACCGATAGTGTATTAAGGACGGGATTCTATGAATATCATACGAAGGATGTCCCATCCTCCATGGAAGAGAGAAAAGCAAAAGCCAAAGCGCGATTTGAAAAAGCTGCTACGCATGGCGGCAAGATTGTTGAGAGACTTGTGTCAGCGAGTGACGATTGCACAGGTTAGCATTCTAAAGCTTTTACTTCCTCTGGGTGTGAGATGGCGTGGCGCCATAATTGTCGCCTTGAAAATCCACCTCATATCTTGTTCTCATTACTACGGGCGTCGCGGAAAGCTTTAGGGTTTGCTTATAAAGCACAACTGCTAACTCAGAGTTCTGGATAGTCTATATATGGGACCCCGAGTCCCAAGGCTCAAAACCCATAAATCGGCTTATGGGACATACGAAACAAGTTAATGCTGTGACTTTCTCAAATGACGGCAGACTAATTGCGACTGCGAGTTGGGATAACTCGATTAAAATTTTCGATAGGTTGGTACACTTTTCCCTCTTGAACATTTGATAAATTTGCTGACAAGGTTGATCAGAGAAGGAGTCTTTTTGGCTACCCTTCGAGGCCATGTAAGTTTAAGTAGACGTTGTACATATCGGTGAATTCGGTCCCCTAAGGCGGGGAGCGACACACTAGAAGTTCATAGAGCTTATGAATTAACATATATCATAGGTCGCACCCGTGTTTCAAATCGCGTTTAGCGCAGATTCTGTATGTTATTACCCGCTGATTTCTCTGCTCTGATGACTTACTAACTGTGATACAGCGACTATTGGTATCATGTGAGTAACGAGACCACATATATTTATTTCAAATGGCACTTCCGTGCAAAGGCTGTTGTTTGCGCGAGGAACCACTAACATTTCTATCTGTAAAGGTAGTCGAGATACCACACTCAAAACATGGGACATGCGAACCTTCAAATTAAAAACCGATTTGCCGGGTCACGAAGATGAAGTCTATGCTGTTGACTGGTCACGAGCTTGTGTTGCATCCGGTGGAAAGGATAAGGCCGTTCGGATATGGCGCCATTAACCCTGCTTTTAAAGATGGGACAAAGGAACAGTTCCGACGTTTTAGCGCTCCCGCGACNTTTTTATCATATGAACGTGTCTATCAATAACTGATTATTATACTATATATACCCTTATGATACTTGGCCAATTGGCACCATTGGAAGATGATTGTCCTGCGGTATCGGCCGTTGTGATAGGACTGGGGTTACGGGCGTAGGCCGCCTCGACCTACGAGGAAAACTAGTAAAATAATATTCAGGCAGATCAACCGAGAAAATGCGTATGATCGACCAGGCAGTTTTCATTTGTTTTGATTCGGACGTAGCGTGAAGTTCGGGCCGCGATGTCCACTTGACCACGGGACAGGGATGCTCTGAGAGCCCCTGGAAGTCATCGGACGCCATCCTATGTAATATTGGCAAGCGGGATGACGATGATGTGGTACGGTTACGGCCGAGAAACCATAGTCATACAGAAAAGGTATACTTAGATCTGAGCTGAAAAAGGCACGGAAAATCCGAAACAAAAGTGTCAATTGTACATACAATCAATGTAGCGGAGCATCACTTCCTCCTCCTATTACATGGGCAACTCATATTACTGGCCATGTATTGCCGATGGCGCACAAGGAGGATGCAGGAACGATCACACATGTGATATTGAGGCTGCTCATAGCTGAGTAGGCTGGGTTTGAGGAGGATTTGAGACTCTTACGTAATTAGTCAAATGCCAGTTTCGCCATAATTGCCCCCAGGTGTTTTTCCGGTTGAGAGAAAAGTGATAAAAAATATATAGGAAACTGCTAACACACCGGCTACAGCGCGATGATGCTCAAACGAGTCGCATCTGATAGGCATTTTCTTCCGACCTGCATCAGCCTCGGCGTTACCTGTCCCGATTCCGAATGTAGTGTTATACGATCGCTCATACCAAACCTCTAATGTTCTGATGTTTGGACGTACAGGAAACAATCAGTTTCGAACCTTGGTAGAATGAACGCACATATTACCAGCCCGCCAGAGTCTAGGCGGTGTATGTTGAACAAGTCAACGCAAGGAGGCTGTTCCCAAAACGTAGTTTTTAATGAATGACGTAGCGAGCTGTCTTAGTGGATATTTTGGGGGGGGGGGGGGGGGGTGTTTTCATGATTGTTTATTGGTTGTTATTGTACGGTGCTGAGTGAGTAGACGCAAACCAAGCATGGTAACCTTAGCTGCTTAGGTACCTCCCAGCCCACATATGTACCTGCCGACAACCCTAGCCCACCTGGCCCGCCCTGCATGTACAGCCGTACAGTGTCGATCCGCCATCAGGTTCTACAGCTGCATTGGATGCTCATTGGACATTGGACAGCTCTAACTGCAAGGTATTTATCTCCCCGTCAATTTGATGTCCGGTCTTGACGGCAAGACAATACCTAAACACCTACCTTAAAAATAGGATCGAGATTACCGGGTGGACATTCACCGTATGACATTAGATATGTGCGTCATATGCGCTCGAATTATACGCCTGATCCCGGGCACTCACCTACCAGGTAGGTAGGTTATACCCACTTACTACGGGAAGATTCGGTGCAGGTGGACCTACCTAGGAAGCAGGTATGGGAAGGAAAGTGAGGGAGAACAGTAAACACCATTTATCCTTCTCTCACTGACATCACCTTGACCAAACACTGCTTCGTGTTGTTATCTTCTTTGCCTACCTAGATACCCAATCGCCGGTCCCTCTGTACACTCCCAAACCATACCTTCTCGGGCGTGTGTACTGCCATATAATGCCTAGCGGTGCCCCTTCCTACTAGCAAACCTTCTTTTTTACTTCCCGTCAGGTTTAAAGCAACTAATTGCTCAAGCAAGCCTCCACTCCAGCTCAAGGCTCGCCTTGTCTCTCCCTGGTTTCCCTACCTTCTCTCTATTCTATTTTTCTTCCGTCGCCGAGTTACATTCCTGGTTTTGAAGCTGTAAACCAGCGCGTTTACTAGGTTTGCGACTGTATGGGTTCTCCAACCGCAGACATTGGAGCATAGGTATCGAGCCTGTCTCGCGTGTAAGAGTCCGAACACAACCGGGCGACTCTTGCTACGTTGTCTTCCAGTTATATCATAACAGTAGCTCACAATGACTGTATTCTTAGCTTCCCTGTAAGTATTGGTAATCGTTACATCTCTCTAGATTTGTTTCGTTTATTCATGAAACCATTGCGCTCTTATTTTTTTATTTTTTTCTCTCAATGGTATCCAGCAACCCGGTCGCAATTCGCATTCCCCAATTTTAGAAGTAACCCCCACATAGACTTGGCTTACAATATGAGCCAATCATAATCCAGTCGCATAACTAAATGTCTTGTCTCGTCTCAAGTGACTTGGGACGGGGGAATATCTAATTAACTTAAACCACCTCGCAGATTTCTCCCTAAAACAATATATTTCAACCTTCCAGACTCCCCCGGTGGACACGGTAGAAAAGCTCTACGGCCCAGTCACCATGGCGCACCAAAACGAACCCCTCTCGACACTCGCCCCAGTCTCTTTACACCCAACCCTGCCAACACGCCGCCTCTCACCCCCACGGAGGA
>JAPUUL010000947.1:0-12597 GCA_029590625.1 Lasiodiplodia mahajangana
CCTGGGATTGGCGTAGATAGCCAGTCTGTCGAGTCGGCGACGCTCTCAAAGCTACTGTTGTTCATCGCGGGCGGTTAAGACGAGGCGAGACGAGGCGAGGCGTTGAGGAAGGGCGTGAGGGTGTTGTCTGGTTCAAGTCGGCGACTTCGTCTTTCTAGATAGCTGCTACATGAAGATGGCGTATGATATATGTTTTTATGTTTTTGTTGCCTGGATGGTCGTGGTTCTTTGTCGTCGCGCCTCCTCCCTTGGAAATTACCGTCACCCTCTTGCCTTTGTCGCAAATTGAGGGCCTCAATGATAGATGAATGGCCTGATGTGAAGCTCATTGACACGGGCAGGCGTTCTTTGGTGGCGTCTCGCCTACCTCGACAGGACGCGCTTGCCTGCCTAGCTGGGTAGGTACAGTGTGTACAGCACTACAGCATACCTATAGGAGGGATACCACTTTTGGGACACACTGTTGACAGAGCTGCCGGCAGTATGGCTGCCTTTGTACTAAAGGGTTGTTCTAACATCACGCTGGACGGGCCACTTTAGTTCCAACCTTTTCGATCGATATGCTGTTGTATTACTAACAATGTTGCAGCTAAACAGAATGTTATAAGAATGTTAGAATATAAAAAGAAAAACCATTCTAGTATACTTTTTNAAAAAAACGTAGTTGTAGTAGTAACTAGAATGGCAGTTTCGATCTTGAAATAAAAACTGGCCATAGGCTTGTCGCAGCACTATAGTACAATACATGTAGCCGAATGCTAAAAAATAGAACAGCCTAACCTAAAAAAAACACCCGAGTTCCAGCGTGTCCTAAAACTGGGTTCCCCCCCNTATAGGTACCTAGGTAGCTAGATGGAACGGGTTACGGGGCACTAAGGCATGTTATGTCACTGCTACATACAAATTACGCAGGGATAGTACTTGCAGACCTCTACAATGCCCCACCACTTAACGCGTCTCGACAACGCGCCCTGAAATGAACTTCAACTTCAAATACGGTCTATATTTCTTGACTTACCTCGTATTTCAGTCGCCAGACTTCGCTTACAGGGTCGCATTCGCCCTTACTTAACACAAAAAACAGAACCTCAAGGTGTCTGTTACGGCGCGGTGTAGTGCTCGTCGTGATCGTTCAATATGGACGACTACAAACAGTACCTGGCTCAGAAGATTCTGACCGAGGACCAGGTTGTGAGTACATCTCAATAATATAACATGGAGATACTAGGTGACTCATACTAACCCCGGTTCCAAGGTCACGTATCGGCTGTTAAGCAGGGCCCTGAAGGTCCATGTGAACACTGCGAAGGAGTATGCTTCTCAGGATACAAACACTGTGTCTTGCAATTGATGCTGATATCAACATTGTAGGATGCTCTATGACTTCCACAAATGGCAGAACGATAAGCGCCCAGACACGCTGCATGCCACTTATATCATCTTCGGCACCAAGAGCATACCTATGCAGCAGCAGCAGCAGCAGCAGCAGGATGGAGATGTTGAGATGACAGACTCACAGATGTCCGAGGACGCAGAGGACGCTCCATTATCCGATTTAGTACCCACCCATACCCTCTCTTTGGTGAGCCAAGAACAACTAGAAGGTGAGCATGAGCCCCAGACTGATAGATTTACCAAGAATAGTAGAGACCATAATTGACACAAACTACAGAGACATTATCACAATACACCGAGGTCGCCTCTATTCATGTCTACAGCTTAGCACCTCATCCGCTCAAGGACTTTCAACTTCTCACCGACACAACGAGGCAAGTTCTCGAGCTTTCCATAGCAGACGATGTCTCGAACGCCAACAAGGTATATGGCACCATTGCCAACCCGAATATGCGTAGGAGAGAACGCCGGGCTGGTTCGGTACCTGTGCCCATCGCACCTCCACCCAAGATTGAATCAAAGCCCCCCCGCCAAGCAAGAAGCAAAGTCTGCCGTAAAGGAAGAGCCCAAAGCAAGCTCAAAGCCTTCCGTATCATTTGCTCCTGCGAAGAAGCCTACGCCTACGCCCTCCCTAAAGCGTCAGGCATCCTCGGGTATCGGCCAGATGTTCGCGAAAGCGGCCGCGAAACCCAAGAAATCGGCAGCTAAAGCCAGCGAGCCGCCCGCTACGCCGCCCAGGGCAAGGTCGAGTCCGCCATTGAGAAACAGTTCGAGGCCGGTCGTCTCTTCGCTGTCATTGCTAGCCGACCCGGCCAGAGTGGCCGCTGTGACGGTTACATCCTAGAGGGCGAAGAGCTCGCCTTCTACCAGCGTAAGCTGCACAAGTAGATATATTCTATATCTACGTGATGTGGGGAAGAGGGATACGCAGAGGATGAAAAGAACTTGAGGCTGGAAGGTTCGCCATGAATATGAGTATGAGGTCATTGCGATATTACCCGCACTGGAACTGGTGTTCAGGGATTCTGGTCGTTTACAGCATGGGAAGGGATCGCTTCTACTAGGCTAAGATCAATACAAGATCGCCGAAGAGGCGTTTGTGGCAATATGATGCTTTTTTTTTTCTGGTTGAAATTAAAACCAAATTAATGTTGCTGCCTGTGTGTATATGCGTGCTGACCATAATAGATTGGCCCGTAATTTATGGTATTCCTTTCGCACTGTCACATGTTAGACTATGCGTTAGGGAACTGTCCCTTGCCTCAGGAATATGTGCTTTGGTCTTCGCGGTGAAACACTATACAAAATATCTGAGTGAAATACCCTCGACTCCGGTTTTATATATTCACAACTAGTTGTATGCACAAATAGCTTTAGGGGTCTAGTCTGTTGTATTTTGACAGCATGCTACTCTTATCATGGACAATGTCGGACAACTCATTTTGTATTCGTACAGTGCAGCATAGACTATAAACCTATGCCAACGTAGAACATGGTATTACCGCCTCTTCATTTATGTTCTCTACAAAGTCTCACCTCATCTCTCTCTTATTCATGAAGGAGAGTGTGAGAGGCACTATGCTCCTGGCCGTTTCCCTTCCTGAGGAAAATACATCATGGTATCAAGACAAAACATGGTTATACTTAATCAAGTAACACCTTTCTGATGCCCGTGCCCTTCATCGGCATCAACGCCGAGTATGCATGTACGTCGTGCCGCTGTGATCTGATGCATGCACACAGGTAGATTACCAATACGGGAATGAAAACCTCTGGGCGAAAAAAAAGACGTCATTTCGCCCACATCCAATTGCTGGATCCTGTTAACGTTTTATCTCTTCTCGTCGTTTCAATTCGTGTCCTAGGGTCTCGTGGGTGAACCAATACCTCCCGCCCAAATTCAGCTCTTGAAAGGCTAGGATTAAGCAACATCAAGTTTTCACAGGTAATAAACATATGCCAACCCTGAGAGGGGTTGACACTTGCAGTAGCGTGGACTACCGAGGCTTCTCAAACAAACTGGCGTTTGAGATCCTGCCATTTTCTCTTGAGCGCCTCATGCTGAGCATTGGTCTGTCATATGGTTAGCGTGCAAGACAAAGAAGTCTTAGGCCATAGAATTTTCACGTACCTCCGCGTACTGCATCTTCGTCTGTACAAGTTGCTCCTCAAGTTCTGACAACTCCTTCTCAAGCCGCTCGTTCTCCTGGTGCACTTTCTCGTTTCGCTTCATGAGATCATCCCGTTCTGGCTTCCAGGCCTGTTCGATTTCCTCGGGTTGTTTTTCAATCACGATGCGGAGTTCCTTTACCTGCCCAGTCAAACTCTCGTTCTTGTCTTTCAACTCTTCGTTCTCGACCTTGGTATGAATGAGGTCATTCGCCATGTCCGCCTGCTCACGGTCGCTCACTTCAATCCTTTCCTCTAACTTCCGGACCTTGATGGCGAGGCTTACATTGGCAGCCCTGAGCTGCTCTAATTCTTGTTCCCGTTCCTTTTCTGCCCGTGTTCTCTCCTCCCATTCCGTGGCATAGGCTTTGAGGAGCTCTGGCGTTAGTTTTATCTCACAAGCGTCAAGGATTAGTTGATCTGCTCGGTACACCTCCTTGTCAATACTGGAAGAGGAGCTGCCGAAAAAACCATTCTCGAGGATACTTCCAGCGCTCGGTGACTGATCAATATAGACATCGAATAGTTTATCTTTCAAGAAAACAGTCAATTGTGACATGTCCGACATGCCAAGAAGCGTCGAAGAGTTCTTCTGCATAAGGACTATACCAAACCGGAGGATGGCGGATAGGCCCTCAGAAAGGATGAGATCATATATCCTTAGAACCAGTTGGAGGGGAAACCGGTAGGCGAATAAAGTAAGGAACCATTGAGTGGCATAAAGATGGGGAGATATCCCTCGGCGATGTAGATGGCAGTATAGAGCCGGCTCTAAGTCCTCTAGTATGCGCTCAAATTGATATAGGTGCATATGAAGTCCTGGCATGTCTTGGATGAAAAGATCTCGGAGCTTGTACTGGTTCATTAAACGCACCAAGAGGCAGAACGCTTCTTCTTCGGGCATGTTGAAAAGTAGCGGCATTATCAAGAAGTTCATGCCCTGAGCATATCCCACACCCTCGTCGAAAAGCGCATAAGCCTTGCATACGCCGAAAAGTCCTTCTTGTAGACCAGCGGCAGCAGCATACTTTGAATAGCTTGTTCGAGTGCCAAGATCTCTCCGAATAATCTTCTCGAGCTTTTGAAGTGCAACCGCATCCTCTTTCTCCTTCTTTTTCTTCTCCGAAGCTGCTAGTGCTTGTGCCTTTAGAGCGGCCTCAGTTGGTTCGGGGGGTGTGCTTGGTAATCGTTTGCCGCTCGCACCAGACTGTCCAGACTTGGTGGAAGACGCAGATGATGCCGCAGGCTCCTTCTCAGCGTTCAAGTTACCGCCGCTAGCGATACTAGCTGCCGTGCTGTTGCTATGTCGGTCTTTGTCTTTCTCTGTCCCCCGGGATACTAATTCTTTATAGACTAGCTCTAAGTCCTCGTTCTTGCTTTGGGCTAAAACTTGCCAGACTACGCCGCGGATGGCGTTAGGAATACCGGTTGCGATCGCTCGGTTCAATTCCTCGGGGCTTGTCCGGGCGACAGCAGCCGGGCCCTCGTAAACAACAGATTGCCAAAGATCCCAGTCGACAGGACTATCGGCCATAGCAGACGGACCGGCTGAGACGCCGGACACAGTGCCCGGTGGCAAATTAAAATCCGCGGTTGGAGGTAGTGGCGACGCTGGTGGTTGGGGAGTTACTCCTTCGTTACCCTCTGTGCCCAGGCTCATAGTAGTTGATCGAGTGATCAAGTTCGCAACGGCGCCCTGAGGCTGCTCATCGTCACCTGGGTTTAAGGATATCCCAGCTTCTTCTCGCAGGCGCACCATTTTAAACCTGTCCCTTAGGCTGTTTCTTGACGTGCGATTGCCCCCATTGGCACCTGCCGATGGGCTCTCTTCCTCTAGTTTGCTCAGCATCATTTCCGGATTACTGGTTAGCGTGGCTATTGAGCTTGCTGTGTTCCGCCTGGGAGAGCCTGTGCCAGCTTGGGGCACCGGCGCAGCATTTTCTTTGTGACCAGAATTTCTAGATAGCCAAGAAAAGGGGCTTGTGATCTTCCGCGTGGGGGGCGGTGGAAGAGGCACGGTGGTTGAGGTGGGTGGAATGGGACTTGTTTTGGGCGGGGATTCGGCATTCGAGGGCGACCATGGCATTGAAGGAAGGGAAGATGTAATGTTGCTAAGCGAAATTTTCTTCGTGGGTTGTTTCTGTGCTGCTGGGACTGGTTGCTCTTCTATTTTGCGAATTAGCCTATGAATTTGTCGATACATGTATTATTGTTAGGTGTTACTGACCTTTTGGCTGTTCAGTCGCGGGGCCATCACCGAGATCCACGTTGTCTAGAGAAGCATTTGAAAGTCGCCTCGAAGTTCTGGCTGAGTCCGCGACGACGATATCATTCTGATCATCCTGTGTCTCGACGGCCTCATCTCCTATGTGGCCATTTGGCTTTTCTATGTGTACGGGGCTTTCTGGTGTATCAGGGGCACTGTTGGCATCGATGTCGGTCGGAGGCAACGATTTTGGCTGGGAAACTTTGCGATTTGTTAGGGAACGGACAGATCCTGTATCAATGGCATCCTCAAACGTGTCCTAAGCACAAATATGAGGTTAGTATACATATTCCCCAAGTGTTACGTGCAGCAGGGAGGTAGGGTAACAGTGGCTTCTAGAGTGCTGTAGGTAATTTACGTACCGTCTCCTTGTCCGAAGCCGCTGGCGAATCATCGGGTCGTGGGGTTGTTCCGGAGGCATGTTCCTCGAGGGTCGACATGTTGCCAGCCGATGAACAAGACCAGGAGACAGGGGCAAGTATCTTTGAGAGTCGGTGCCGAGATCAAGAGTGGTGACAAAAGGAAACTCGGGTGATGCTGTACTTAAGGCGCTGTTGCCATTACCAATGAGCTAATCTAAATTGTATGGACAAGTCGGAGTTGGGGGAGGCCTGCGGGAGGAGTGCAGACGATGCTACGCTAAATGCAGTGCAGGTATTGTATGTGTCTAGGGATTTGTTGACCGCACGAGCGGATGAATGAAGGGCAGTACTCAAAAGGAACTCAAAAGGAGAGCGGCGGGGAAAGGGAAGGAATCTGACGTTGGTGTCACAATCGGACGTATGGTCAGTGTTGGGTTGTCGGTCAGAGGAGAGAGAGCAGCGCAAGCATGAAGAAGTAAAATTGAGCTGCTTGCTCGCTCGGCTCACGTCGTTTGTTCCNTTTTTTAGCTGTTGTTCGTCCTGCGCTGCTGCGAGGTATTACCTACGGGACTGGAGGAAATGCAGCTAGCTTGCACATGGGTCGGGTCACGTAAGGTAATATGGGAGGTAAGGAAAGGTAGGTAGGTACCTGCCGTTACTTGCACAACTGCTCCGTACCTCCCAAAGAAGTTGAATTGCAGATACATACATACCCAAGTAACACTCGCGACTGCCTATTTACCTACTTTAGGTACCAACCAATAAACGTAGACTTATGTAGGTATCAGCTTCCATCGCAACTTGAATGTTTCTGCTTGCCCAGATTCAACCTTAACATTTTGGTTCGTCCCTCCCCCTGCGCCGGCGCCAGTTACGCCAGCACCCGCACATGTGCCTGCATTTGGCGCCGTAGCGTGCGTGTTTCTGATCTGCAGTATGAAACACAACAGTTTTATTGGCTGAATCTAAGCACTTAGCTTAGCTGCTTTAGCTTACCTGCCTTGGGTAGGCATGTAGATGGCTAGTGCACCGTCATAACAAGTAGATACATGCCTCATGTCCCTCTGAGTCCCCCGCCGTGAATTAGAATTATAGTGTAGAATGCGTATGGTAGATCACCCGCCTTTTGGTGATTTGTCTACTAAATGCTACCTATGTAGGTACGTCTAAGTCAGGCGTTAACTGCCTCAGGTCTGGTTTATGTATCCAGGTAGGTTAGGTAGGTACCCTTAAATGACACCCTTACCTCTAAGTGTAGGTACTTAGGTAGCTGCACTTATTGCTAGACACACAATAGATTATCTTAGCCAAGACAAAAATATTAAAGCGCGTATAGGTAGGTATAGAGTGTGTGATAAATCATCATTAAACTGATAAACCATGGTGTCTTTTCCCCTCTTTTCAACATGCCTGAGGAAATACCTGTACTTAAGAAAATAGGAATGTTACATTACGTGTGGCGCATACCTGGATGTTTCTACCTGGTAAACAGCACAGGTGGTTCCTTAGGTAGTGCTGAGAATTATGGATGAGTGGATGATGTCACGCAACAGCCCAGTACATACCTACGCCATACTCCGTACTTCTTAACAAGAGGAACGCAGATTTATAATAATAAGTATTATTTCCCTTGATGCAAGAAGCCGGTCCTTATTCTATAGGTACATAATATTGTACCTTAAGAATAGCGGTCAGGATACAATTTAAGTTACCTAATCTAACTTCAACTGTTATCATTTGGCTTGGAAAAAGAAATCTCTTCACAGCGTCACGGTCTCATTTACAAAGTGCATACATACAACAAACAGCCCCTGACCCCTGACTCATTAGAAAGTGGCTGAACACGCTGCGTGTATACCGCACCGCCACATCAAAGCAAAAAATCTAGATAAGAACAGATAGAGAACAGTGAGTACCCCTCACGGTGCCTACTGTGTGAACCCCGTCATTGCGCCCACAACAACAATATCTATCTAATTCATTATGCAGCAGTGCCAAAAAGCAAAAGTTAATTCTTGTCCTCGGTGAGGCTCGAACTCACGACCTTTGGATATCCCAATCTTGGATTGGATCATATTTCTATGAGACCAACGCTCTAGCCAACTGAGCCACGAAGACTGACAAATGTACATCAATTGCCGGATGATGCATGGCAGGAGCGGGGCATAGTATATATCTAGGATGCTATTGCTAGTCTTCTCTATTACACGCACCTCAACATCAATATTCCAATGCACTACTAGATTGTATCCAACACATCTGGTATAGATAGACACTTCCAAGTTGCTTCGTGAAGACTAGGGCCTACCTACTACCCAAGTTTGTTTGAAAGGACTATGAGCACAGCATTTTACACGCAGCGAGGTGTCTCTCTCTATCTACCCTTCTATGCAACCATTTATCCAACATGACCAACAAAAATTGCCTCTATTCTCACCTCTAGCAGGCACTTCAACTAGACTTGTCCCATGTGCCGTACATACTTATATACACATGCCTCTATTCAGACTACCTCGGTATTCACTTACCTAGCAAGCTACGTAGGTGCTATAAAGAGTTCTAGAGGACTCCACACATACTAGATCAGCTGACACCACTTAGTACCTGAATCGACCAGGCTGTGATAGCTTCCTAGATAGTCTTCGTTAATCAGGAAAGCGGATAGACTCGTACGATGTGTGCGTCAGCGCTTCAAGGCTAGTGAAAGCTGATTCATGTAGCTTGGAAGCATGGGGACAGGCAACCCCGTGGGGAAGGCAAGGCTGTTACCCTCAGCTGAAAGCTGAAAGCAGACGAACAATGCGTAGGGGATGGAAGCAGGTCCTGAGTCGCGTCCATTTCCCACTTGTCGAATGACAAAGGTTTACCGAAAAATTCCCGGGAGCTTTACAACTAGAGACCCATCATCCAATGCAATGAGGCCAACTGGGGGGATCTCGCCTCTAGCTCGAAGTTTAATTAGACTTTTTGCCTCTCACGTTATTATCTACGGGTCGGCTGTCTCTCCTAGGCCGCAGACTGAACAGCATACCATGTTCTTCACTACGGGGATGACTTCATCTTGTTCCCGAAATTTCGTCTTCGTGCGCATCAGCATCCTCTGAGATATCACCATTTCGCATCTCGCAACGACGGTTGCAAGCGGATGGATCTCAATACCATAATAGTGTTGTTGACTTAGATCCTTCGAACCGCTGTTCACAATCCCCAACCGTATACGAGACTGTTACGAGCCGTAGCCATGGCGGGCGAGACGGGAGCGGTCGTCCAAGATATCTCGCTGAAAACAGCAATGATAATGGCGGGACTCTTCGCCATTGCCGCTTACAACAGCCTCGAAATATATATCTCCATCTTTCGCACATTTCGTCGCCGACGCGGGATGTATTTCTGGAGCATGGTGGCCGCGAATACTGGGATCCCGATAATCTCAGTATTTAATCTCCTGCGATACTTCAACATCGCCGACCCTGGACCCCTATCTATAATCGTCAATATTGGATGGTGGCTTATGGTAACCGGGCAAGCTTGCGTACTCTTCTCGCGATTACACCTCGTGATAGGAAATCCAAGAAAGCTACGCTGGGTTTTGTTTATGGTTGTCGCTATATTTCTATGTTTCCAGGTCCCAACAGCCATTTTATACTCCGTTATTAGCTTCAGAGACAAGACGAAAACCCGGGCAGCTGCCGCGTTCGATGTGATAGAGGTGGTGCAGCTAGTGGCATTCACGTTAGAAGAGGCTCTATTGTCCGGACTGTACGTGTACGCATCGAGACGAACGCTGAAGCCGATGATGATAATAAGAGGCCCTAAGGTTCGGGCACTGCTTCACGAGCTTGTCGGATTGTTTGTCTTGGTTGTCGTGTTGGATTTATCCCTTGGTAAGTACTAGCTGAACCCTCTCATTCAGCACTCCGAGTTGCGCATATATATCCCCCAACGAACCCAAAATTCTCCACGCTTCGTCTTCGGTGCGAAAAGGGATGACGATAGCTAATTGTTATTAACTAGTTGTCGTTCAATTGGCAAAATTATTCTATATCCAAACCACCTACAAGCCATTGGTATATAGTATCAAGCTTAAGGTGGAAGCCTTCGTCCTCAATAATCTCGTTACCCTCCTGGTCGACGGCAGGTGTACTTGCCAACACGGTACCAAGTTCCAAAGCAATAGGCCGGCACTAAATACATCAAGAGAGGGTTCATGGCGGTCTCGACGCACCCCCTCAGCGGGCGCAACGGGTGGAATGGCTAGGCCCAGCAATCCGATTCCAACGGAGGCTATCCCCCTTTCGACGACACCGACCGACGAGAGCAGTATGGCGGTACAATTACCGATTAAGGCTATGAGTTTCTGATCGACAACGGCGCAAGGCGTTAAAGGTTCGAGGATACCACCAAACGTATAAGATCTATCATAGAATAATCTAGAACAATGAAATCACTTCTCACCGTTCGCGAGGCACACCAGCGAAGGCTAGTTAAGGTCCAGATAATCACCATCTGAATATTACAGATAGTTAGATTTTATATAAGATGGCCCTGGAAATAACTGTGTAGCTATTACCGACTCTATTGTGTATGTATAACTGGGTGCAAGGAAAGGGCAAGCGTCGCGCACTAGACGTCTTGATAAGGATCAAACCATTATATAAGATGGCCCTGGTTTGATATATTTGTCGGATTAGAGATGTATGTTTCTCGGAGAACGAATAAAGCATTCGTGAATTTAAATGGTAATAAACCTTTAAGGGCTATATACGATATAGGAGTGCTGTTCTTTTGGCGCTAAAATATCACGATGGGAAAAACTGGTACGGAGACAACTTGTCGCGCCGTGGGTGTAGTAGTTTCTGAAATTCTTCATGTAATCTTAGCAACGTCCAAATTCCTAAACGATTGGAAGAATAAATCGCGGTATAAAGAAATTAGCGAATCGGGTAAGGGGGCGACGATGATGTGTCTGACGACGCTATCGCTTATGAGAACAAGCTCAGGGCGGGTTTGGTTGCCAAGCCCGGCATGCGCCCGGCAGGTATTCCGCGTGGTGGAGTGCCGACTATGTCTAAACGGAGGCTCTCACACCGGCTTCGGACCATCGTAAGATGCCGTAAGAGGATACGACCGAAGATACTAGTCTAAGTAGAGACTATAAGCCGTCGAGGACTTTTTGTTTAGATGTGCTAAGTGCAATATACATGCATACTTAAAAGTAAGTATTGCAGTCATATAGGATCTCGAGCTTTCGTCTGCAAGTGGTGATGACGACAACTTTTAGAATTCCAATACAAATAAGCGGTATTTCTTCAACTCGGTATCTCAATTATTATTTTGCGAGCGCCCCTTACATCTCCGAATTTGAGGAGCTATTCGTGGAACAATAAGCCTCACAGCGCAAGCTGCGATGGGATCGTTACCCGCCATGCCGTCGCCCCATAATTCGGAAACCCGCTTGCTGTTTTGGGAACTTTCTCGAGCCTCCGTAGTACTATTACTGGTTAGTGTTGGGCATGCTAGGATGTAGAACATGAACTGACGACCTCTTTCGAGTGCTAGCTGATTACAGCTGAGGGAGGTATAGGGCATGTGAAGGCAAGCAAAAGTGCGGGTGATGTGGAAGTATATAATGACGTGCTGCTGCCTCCCAAAGGCAGAGGAGAGGAGAGGGCCTCACTCTTGACAAGTCAACTCAACTCGGTCTTCTAACGAGAGCCTTGAGTCAAAATGCGGTCCTTCATCCTCAATAGCGCACTCGCCGGCCTAGCTACGGCAGCGGCTGGACCATACGCTCAATGCGGAGGTACCGGATGGACGGGAGATACGACATGTGTATCAGGCTACACTTGTGTTTATGGGAATGCGTACTACTNCCCAGTGTTTGCCTGGGTCTGCTTCCACCACTACCACCGCCGCCAGCACCACACTGACCACATGGACACGGTCAAGTACGACGGCGTCCACCCCGACGTCTACCGCCGGTGCAGGGAAGTTCAAGTGGCTTGGTATCAACCTGTCAGTCGCCGAGTTTGGGCAGGGCGTCTACCCAGGGGTCTGGGGCACGAATTTCTACTTCCCAGACAACGCAGCCATATCGGTAAGGAGCAGAAACAGGGCCCTCACCCCTCACTTCCGACAGGTAGATTCTAACATACGATTACAGACTCTCATCAGCCAGGGCTACAATATATTCCGCGTGGCTTTCGCCATGGAGCGTCTCGTTCCCACCACGCTCACCAGCGCAGCTGACCCCAACTATCTCAAGAATCTCACCGATACGGTGAACTACATCACTAGTAACGGCGGCTACGCCGTCCTAGACCCCCACAACTTCGGGCGGTATTACGGCAACATCATGACCGACACAGCGGGCTTCGGCACCTTCTGGACGACGCTAGCAACGGC
>JAPUUL010000948.1:0-12590 GCA_029590625.1 Lasiodiplodia mahajangana
TGAAGTTTACCAGGTACAAAAAGTACTGTCTCTGCCTCCGTCTGTGGGAAGGTACGGTGGACAGTGTCTACAATCTTACCTCTCACTATTGTTTACATGTCGCTTATTCTATATCAACAGTCACTTGCCAGGTTATCCGTAGTAAACGTTACCCGATTTCTTTTCGAAAAAAAAAAAGAAAAAGAGAACAAAAAAACGATGTTTTAGTAGGCTAACTAAAGTAGATAGTATTATATCATGCTACTATTAAGGCTACTATTTCTAGCAAAAGGATAAGTGACGGTAGCCCTAGCACTTAACTTGCACCTCACTAAGGAGATTCACGTCGAAAGTAGTTAGCCAGTCTTCCTTGCATCGCGGCGTCAGATTTGTTGTGCGCTGTTTATGCTTTGGGCAACAATACTTATGACTACGTCACTAAATCCTGGAGTGGCTGATAGGCCGAGCAGTATAGTGTAGCCACCCAACTCCGCCATTTTTTGATCAATCACCCGGGCTGAGTCCAACGTCGCTTCTACCCAGCCGCATAACCGTATCAGGCTGGTGGGCATTAAAACACGTACAGCTTTGGATCCGACGCGATTTCACGAGCTTTTGTACTGGGGATTATGTTGCATTGGATAGGGCCAAACGCTGAAATTTGCGAAATCTGGTAACCCCCCAACAACATCATAGCCCCCAAGGACCTTGTGGCTGAGTAGAACCCGTTGTAATGAGCTGGTCGCACAAGGCCTAGATAATAGGTCATTTTTGGTAAAGAGGCGCTTTCGCCACCCTACCGATGAGAGTGTTTTCCTGGTGTTGTGTTTGTGTTGTGTTGTCAACATATTCCCGACGCAAGGGTCGCCCCCAAATCCCTGGCGTGACGCGCCGATGTTTCACTATAACTAAGAGCTACCCATCAGTTGGTCAACAGCCCGAGTACAACAAAGCCCACCCACCTACTCAAGGACTATTCATCACTACTAAAATTACCGGCTAAGAGAGTTAAATCTTTTGAGATCTGGAAATTCAATGTCTCAGCAACGCACACCTGCTGCCCAGCAGGCCATGTTAAAGCTACGCGCCGCCCTGGACTTCTTAGCAGAACTCCGTTCTGGGGAAAGATCGCATTTGGCTCCAAATTACTGTGAGCTAAGATTTCTAGTCTGCGGTTTGGCTAAAAGAAATATGTTGACTGTATCCAGACACCGCTAGCAGCGTGCACAAGTTCGCGCAGTCCCGGGACAACGGCCGGAGCAACAAGAAATCCAAGTCCCAAATAACCGATATTGGTCTCATTTCTGGAAGCGTAACCACCACCGTCGGAGCCTATCTCAAGGAAACTGACACGAAAGTAATGGACATGAAAGCTGGGGAGCAACCCTCGCAGCATACTCCCGCAAATATGGAGCACATCCTTACAAAGTCTGGGGCGTGGGCGGGCGGATTGGGAGACAACGAGACAAATGTCCAGCTAGACATAGAGCTACCGAAGGAAGGCAGTCACACCTTGGAAATTGTTGGGAATCCGGCTCATCAGAGCCTAGGTTAGCTGCCATGGCCGTTGCTTAGATGTCAACAATTCATTTTGGTCTGTCAGAGGTCGCTATGAGCAGATTAGTTCTAGTGATTGAGCTTATGTTCACGAAACGGAATGGCTCTATGAAATAGACATGGGATATATCACTGAGTGTCTACTTATAGGTTAAACCATGTGTTAACAGGTGATGATACAGGCCAAAAGATGCTCGTAACAGTCATAAGGACAATGGGATGTATCATCAATCAATTTACTATTAAAGCGACTCGTGTGATCTCCACGTAGGCCGCACTCTAGAGACCTGACCTGGTTACATGGCACTTCTAGAGATTTTTAATCAGAAGGAAAAACAGAAAAATGGTCGTATTATTGCTGTGAAGAAGGATAGTTGAATAGAAGGGAACTACCAAAAGCTAGAGCCAGAACTACACTTCTTATACGAATGAATCCATCACAATAATTACTCCTTATATAATCAATCTGACCCCCATGGTGCAGATCACCCGCTCAACACACTATCCATCATACCTCGATTTTGATATCCGCATGGCTTATGCGTTCAGTTGACTATATGTAAAATTTCATGTAACGCGCCTTTAAATTATCATACTAATTTCGATCAGTAGCTTATCAATGAACCCAAGACTTCCTGTCGCAAAGAAAACCTCAGCAGCTCACTCCCATTCAAGCGGCCTTCAATCATTAAGTCACGATACATTATGCCAACACGAGGGACTTAGCTTCGAAAATACCCCTCACCAAATAATCCCGACTTATCTGCGTCTCATTCTAAGAGGATGAGCTGTGGTCTGGTTTTGAGAATCTGAGTACGAAAGGTCTTGCTTGCTTCCTCCTCTTCTTTACCGTATACACGCCATACTCCTACGCGACGGTAGGCACCCGACTCAGACTGCATCAAGATCAATCCTTGGATAATCGAAAAAGCAGACTGTCCTTGCTTAGGTTCTCGCTCGTAAATAAGAGGGACATGAGACAATGCTTGACCCGATGAGGCGTCTTTATCATCTGCCGTGTCGAAGTGATAATGACCCTCTGTGTTTGGTAGCTCTTCTATTAACCGCCCTATCAAGATGAGATTCGGCCATAAATCCTTAGATCGCGCGTCCGGAAATGGCCTACAGTCATTTGACATGCAAGCATACGCCATAGGGGAACATCTTCCCTTGCGCACCTCTCTGTTGGCGTTCAGTACTATAATGTCGTAATACCTAGCCTCGGGGTAACAAGATGACCAATGCCACGTAGGTTGAGCCCTATTTCGTGTAGCTGGTAAGTAATTACCGTTGATATCGTAGAAGATTGTTTCTAGAAAAGTCGAATCCCACATCCCATACTTAAATACGCCGCCAGAAACCTTCGATAGCTCTGCCACTATTCCTTCAAGAGCGATAAAGAGATCTTTTTCAGGATACGTCAAGTGTGACCGGCAGTAAGTGCTTAGTGCGCGCATCCATTGACCCCTGGATTCAGGGATGCCGTTCTGGTGGATAGCAGCTGCATCCCCAAGCATCCAAAATGGAAACAGCTTCGCCCATCTCGCATCCACTTCGGACGCGTTGAGTAGGATGCCGTCAGGCGATGCCTCGCTGGCACCCAGTTCCGAACATTGCCAAAAAACTTGGCCAGTACCGAAAGATAACATACGAGAGGCCAAGATGCACTCTTGAAGAACCCATCCTCTTCTCAACAAAGAGGAAGACTGCATCTGGTGAAGAGAGGACACAACATCCTTCGACTCAATATTCGGAATAATGTAGAAAGACCTCGGCCCGTTTTTTTGAGTGGGTGACCAAGTTACTCTACCGTTGGTGTCATGGTATGGTCGACTTTTAAAAAGCCCTTGGGCGGGACCGTCGGAGTCGAGGGCACCTATGTTGAGTAGACCGTTCGCATAAACTTGTCCCATACGAAGGGACTCGTATTTCCAATCCGCTACAGCCTCGGCATCGGACCCTTGTATTATGCAATAACAGTCGATCCAGAGATAACGAACACCAACCCGTCTAACTGTTGTGATAGCTTCTCGGAAAGTGGGTTCAAATTGGTTTATGTCGACTCCTTCGACATAACGCGGCATGCTCGTGGATGTCAAGACTGAGAACTGGTGCGTTCCCCAACAGTGGCTCAACGTAACGTAAGGGTGCTGTCGGGCTTCTTCTGAATCCCCCGATACTAGTTTGATTTTGTCTTCAGATACGTCGAGCAGTCTTGATGGCCTCCATCCATCCAGGGATCGCTTGGAACAACCTTTATGGCTCGTTAAACATTCATTTATCCAAAACCTGGTGATCCTAGCAGTATCATCGTTTCCTGTCCAAGTCCGACATTTGGATCGATAGGCGAGTTGCTGTAGGGTTAATAATGGAGACATCAGTCGTATACTAAAGTTCGCATATCCATGTTGTACATAATCTGCCCTGAATTGGAGCGTATAGGCTTCTCTTCCTGATACCATTTTGGGCTTCGTCAAACGGTACTTCAGAGGGAAAGATTTTTGGTAGTCATGTGGCCCGGGATCGTCCGAGTAGCCATCTAGGATGAGCCGGCAGCATATATAGCAGCCTTGATCCGCGGAATCCTTCATGCTCTGTAGCGATTGGTGGTGCCGGCCAGGGCGCGGGAGGGAACCTAGTCGCCACGGGTCATCGCGTATTTTTTCCCATACCTGCCAGAATCTAGACCACCGATCATAGGAGTTTTCACTGAAGATCGGCGCGCAGATCTTGCAGAATTTTGCCTCTGGGACATCATCGCCATTCGCTTCTGAGAGTGCTACAATGTCATCGTGGCCTAACTTTTTGGGGTGCGGCAAGTCGTCGTTATCCATGTCTGTGACGCAGCTTAAAATAACTACGAGGAATAACAATGTGGGGGATAAATGAGGAAAGAAGATCACCGGCCGGAAGTTTTGTGCAGATGAATACGTTTTAGGTATCAATGAGCGTCAGCCCCTCATCAATGTTCAAGTATCCGCCACCTAATTGTATTTTCACAGCCACCTCACATGACTTCCAATGCACTGTCACTCCCCAGCTAGGAGGCCTCGATATTTCAACTAGAGCTCCCGTGCCGAAGTTTGGCCTGCCGAACAATGGCGGCCCTAACCCACCACTTCCAGAACCCCAAAACGTCCCCAACGAGCCCGCTTCGGGCGCGTGTGTGCATATCCCCTTAGTCCTACTCGAATATTTAGCATTTACTTGAGATTATGTTAACTGTGTTTTCTCTCGCTGAAATCAACGAGTGGATGGCCCAGGATGACGCGCGTGGGGGCAAGAAGCACACTAAGTAATTGCGTTAAGGATATAGTTGGTGTGACCGAAGGAGTGTCATAGACACAGCCCAACCGAACGAATGTATGACAGGAAACTATGGCTCCTAGCCCTCGAAAGGTGTCATGATAATGCGCTTTAACCCGTCGCAGAAGTAGTCTCTGTTTAATTTTACGTGTTTGACGAAGCCATGGTTTAATTTTCCCCTAGATACTTGACGGCTCTCTACCATGTAGTGTGACGCGAAATTAGGACAGCGGCACACACGTCAAAACAAGTAACGCGTATATATTTCAATCCTCCTGCCAGCTGACTCCTGGTAGCTCCTATGGCAAAGCGTGCTACTAAGCCAATCCTAAAACTAAGACGCCAAGGCTCATCACTCAGCAAGAATAACAAGCGGCAACGCTTTTTATAATATCCCCGTCTTTCTAATCATAAACCAACCTAGTTCACATTTCTACTCTCTTGTCAAGATGAGGTTCCTGCGCCAAGGTCGAGTACCGCCCGACCTAGACAGCCGGCGCGAAATGAAGGTCATCGCCGCCGGGTTGCCTAGGTGAGCTCATAATCCCCCTAATCGTGTTGGGACGTCACTAAAACTCTACTAAAGATGCGCGACGACCTCTCTGAAAGAAGCTTTTGAATCCGAATGGCTTGACTGTTATCCCGCAATGCACATGGCAGGGGTCGTGCCCTGGCCAGAGAAGAGCCAGGTGAGCTCCCATATATAGAATCAAGAAATTAGAGACTAATTCCGATTGATACAGCTGGTAATCGACGCTTTGTATGAAGAGAATACGCAAAAGAGACGTAAAATCTTGCATTCCCTGTTTGATGGATATGCGGCTATTTGCGGTGAGAATCTCTGCGCCGGTCGCGAGCTGTTTGCTTCAGAATTGGGGCGACAGCACCGTTTCAACGCTTCTAACATACGAATAGATTTCCCCGGCGTCGCTTTCATCGACGACTTGATGGACATGTATCCAAATGCCAAGATTATCCTCAACCAGCGTTCAGACGCGTCACTGTGGGCGAAATCTCTCGACGATACGCTCATGTTCTTCAGCTCCTGGACGTATCGTATCACGACGTTCCTCTCTAAGATGAACCGGCTGCATGCACGAATGCATCTTGCCGCATTTGACGTGAGTTGATGTACCAGTCTGCCGCTTCGGGTGTCCTATAGCACTTGCCCCCCTCAACCGAAATCCCTCATCCAATTTTATTCTATCCCTGAAGACAGACATCCCTGAGCATTTAGGAGACACCACATTCTAACAAACATGCGGCAGCTCTCCAAGCGTAAAATTGGAATAGGCCGTACTCGGGACCTCGAGACGTACAAGATATGGTACAAGGAGTACAACAGGTTCGTGCGCGACGAAGCACGTTGGCGGGGGCGGCCTGTGCTTGAGTGGGAACCACGAGACGGGTGGGCGCCCATCTGCGAGTTCCTGGGTCGGCCCGCGCCGCCTGAGACCGTGGCATTCCCGCACGCCAATGACAGGTGGGAGATGCAGCAGTTGAAGATCTTTCTCGTTAGTCTGGGCCTGCTCTATTGGGCTCTGCTAGGTGTGGGGGTTTGGGCCGTCACTTTGGTTATTCTCTGGGGCCGGCGCATCTGAGTTGCTTGAATAGGGGCCGAGTCTGCTAGATGCAGGGCTACATCTAAATGATTGACTTGGTGGTTATGGATACAGACCCCAGCACAAGACTATGTGCCTAAGTAATACCATTAGCTAGATAATTGTCTACAAGTGCTAGCAACACGACCTCCTGCTCGCCTAGTGAGCAACTGTGTTACCTTCGGAAATATAGTGACCGAAGTTATTGTATTAGGACGGATTGCATATTGACCAGCTCCACTAAAAGCCTAAGCGATTTTAGCAAATGCTTCACTGGAAAATCCACAATTTCGACTTCATTTATCGGGTTTAGTAAATCCTTACTGACTCTCAGGGGATGATCGGTAGTAATAGTCTTCCTGAGTCACTTATACGTGGCTTAAGTGCTTGTGTAGCTCTCTCCTTACTGGAACCACTATTATATGATTTTAAGAGGGGATGTTTATATTCGGTCAAAAAGTGCCAGTATGTTCTTCTTAGATGAGTTGTCTGAATGCCGCACTGTCTCGCTGCCGAGCCACAGCGCCGCCTCAAACATTACGCCTGCAGCCCTTACTCCAGAGTCCAGCTCAAGTATATCCATGGTTGATTCTTCCACCAGTGATGTTAACCTGATCCGTTCGTTGATGAGCTCTAGCCGTTGAATAGCCGATGTCGCGTCTTTTATCAACCTTTCAGAAAATTTGCATTTTGCTTCGGCGCGTGTTATCATAGGGAGAAGGTTGGCCTCCATTATTAGGTCAAGGGCGCGATCAAGAGTCGCTTGCCGATAGCGAGGTGGGATAGGCGGGAGGCCAGGTCTCAACTGCCCTGCTAGCATTGGTGGAGGCTGCGGTGTATTAGGAATGTAGGTTCGGGCGAGATTGATGTACAACGAGAGTAGCGTCCACTTCCCGGGCCAGCCTGCGGGCCGGTCTTCCATCTCTATCAACTTCTTGATTTGAAACGCCAGCCTTTTGTGGCGCGGGTTCTCCGGGGTGTACCAAACCACGTCAATCAGCAGCTGTGCGACACGTTGGCCTAGGTAGACGCGATGGCAGGACACGAGCTTGTGTGTCTCGCCCTGGACTCTGTATATCCAGTCATTGATTTGGGCGATGTTCTTCGCCTCGCGGGTCTTCTTGCTTATCTCAACGTATAGACGTTTGTTGAGGTTGGGAAGATCGTCCTCAATAACTTGGTTGAGCCTAGCGACTCGGTCTAAACTCTCAGCGAGCTTCAAATTGGCTATTGAGGGAGATATCTGTGGGCGTGACAGCACCAAATCGGCGTTGCGCACTGTTGGCCAGTACTTCCGAAACATGGGAGCGCTTCGTTGTGCTGTCTGCTTCGCTATCTCAACTGGGAGACGCGTACAGGCGTCTTTCGCCAGATGCGCGGATATTGTGCTGGCCATCTTGCCACTGCTTTCTTATGTCGCGCTCCGGGGAATTTCCACTCATAAGAATGAGATCGGACATTGAAATCTTAAGAGCATTGGCGCTTTTGAATCCGGAAGATGGAGAATTGATTGTTGTTTTGATGGTTAACATTTGTCGCAGTCTCAAGATTCAATCTTGACATCCCAAAATTAACGCACAGCCACATCGATACCTCAAGTGTGGCGTTTCACTTTAAGCTAACCATATCTAGACTAGTGTTCTTGGCTTGGGACTTGTCGGTGAGGAAATCTAGAAGTAACCTGCTAACAATCAGAATGTCAGACCTGTGCACTAACAATTATTTGCGGTCGAAATCATTCTATGTTATAGTCAAAATTATTCCCGGTTACAATCTCACGTACATGGAACAATTACTGTACTCCTAGTTGATTATAGAAGATATTCTGCAACACTTTGGTAGCATAGGCCATTATCAACAAGTATTCATCATTTATCCTCATCTCCTTTACGCGAAGTTTTTAATAGATTCGGGGTTTCTGGATGTTACCATACCTGAGCTCGGATTCTGTCAGCCGTTTCAGCCGCTTGGGTCGCTAATCCAGACGCTGGATCCCTTGATTGTTAATGCCACGAATGCGCTGCTTGAATCATTGACGTCGGCCTCTGTGCTTTATTAAGCTGTCGTTCTCAGCAGCATTTAAGTAGCATAACTATGTGGCTTATTGAAACGTCCACGCTGAGGTTAAAGTTCGTCACGGAGGCCGAAAAGGGATCTTATGCTGTTTTGTCTCACACCTGGGAGGAAGCCGAGGTTTCCTTCGACCAGTTTCGCAACCTTGACCCAACATCGCTTAGCGATGAGCGGCGACGGAAAGTATTCGCTAAGATAACGAAGACATGTCAACTCGCATCCGAACATGGCTTGCCCTACGTATGGGTCGACACCTGCTGCATTGACAAAACCTCCAGTGCCGAGCTGTCAGAAGCGATCAACTCCATGTTCAGGTACTACCAGAATGCTGCGTTCTGCATAGCGCTCATATCCGACCTACCCGGTGCTCCTGATCCCGTCGACCTTGCCGCGCATTTTGAGAGCGAGTTTCCTCGGTGCCGGTGGTTAACCCGGGGTTGGACGCTTCAGGAATTGATCGCGCCACCTCGGGTATTATTTTATGATTCAACATGGGCGTTTAGAGGCTCTAAGCACGACTGGAAGCCTCTCTTGGCTAAAGAGACGGGCGTCGATGAGACTATATTAGTTGATTCAAGCGGCCTACGCCATATCCCAGTAGCAAGACGCATGTCGTGGGCCTCAAAACGCCAAACAACGAGAGTTGAAGATATAGCCTACTGTCTCCTGGGGATATTCGACGTCAACATGCCCCTAATTTATGGGGAAGGCCGGAAAGCGTTTATGAGGTTACAGGAAGAAATCGCGAGGGACTCGTGTGACTTGTCTTTATTCGCGTGGCAGCAATCCGACTCTTCTCAAAAGTACCGAGGAATTTTGGCAACATCCGTGGCAGAATTTTCAAACTGTCGTGAGCTCAAGTACCGCACTCCAGGCGCCATCATCCCAACCGAATTCACCCTCACAAATAGAGGACTTCGCATCGAAACTGCATTGGTGAACGTCCCAAAATATAACGACAATTTAATACTAAATCTGGGGTTTTCATTTCGCGATGATTGGCCTATACATGTATCCGAAGGGTGGATTGGTGTGCACCTTGCGAAGACAGTTGATGGCTTCGTCCGTGCCAGGCCGAACAAGCTGTTCGAAGCTGGTGCGCAGGGACGCCTGCGGTGCCCGCCAGGCTTGGTACATATACGGAAAACGGTAGACGCGTCCGAGTCCGCCGGCATAGAACGACGGTTCGAGCGTGCCATAAGGGTCGAATTAAGTAACTCCCTTAATCGGCCTGGCGTCATCAGGGTACAGCGCGTAGCGCCAGAGGGTCTCTGGGTCGAAAACCATATGTCCTTCTTACACCAAGGCCGGGGAATAAATGCGTACGTTCGATGCGAGGTCCGTTTATCTGACCAGACTCTCCGACCTATTATTGTGGCCTGCTCCACTATGGGTGATCCCGTTTGTGTGATTTGGCATCCGCACGACTGGTTGTGGGACAGCGTCGTAAACTTCTTGGATAATTGCAACGAGAGGGCGGATTTTGTCGCGGTCGACTATTTGAGAGTTCACTTTCTCAGCCGAGAAGATAACGCCACATCAAAGGCGACAAAGGGTCTGGAAAGCCAGGGGATNAAAAAACGCTATATTCATCACAGCCGAGTTGAAGGACTACACCAATGATGAGGGTGTCCCACGGTTCGTATTAGGCGTAAATGCCTGGGCGCCCCATCGGAAAGACACCGAAATGGGTGGTGTAGATAACCGGCTTCTGAAAGACCTACATATAAGCTGACCGCGTCAAGGAGACTTGACCAATCATTTCACAGGAATCCTCACAGTAGATCTGGTCGAAACGCCTCATACTAGTCCGCAAGTTGATTCACGAAAAGAAGTACTCGATTGGAAGACTGGCCTATGAGGCTAAGTAAGAGGGAGAGTGAAGCAAGCACGAAAATAAACCAAATATCTACCGACATTAGCCGTAGCAGTCTCCATATCCCACAGCTACAATTGGCCTTTGTACCAGAATTGACATATATGGGGTGTGTCTTGGGTCCCTCTAAACTACGAGCAAATGTACGCTCTGAAGTACGTCTTCTCATCAGGTATAATACCTGCGGAGTCTCACTGACACGCTCTAGGTCAAACAAGTGGGTGATTCTGAAGTCGTGGTTCCCACGACCAGCCCGCGTTATTCAGCCCTAACGATCCGTTGCCACGATCCGCTCCTTTGATTCTTCAACAGCGAGTCAACTATTGATTTGTTATAGGGCATATACACCAGTACTTGTTGTACGGGGATATGAAGAAACATTAAGTATTATATGCGGAGCGCGGCATGAATCACCATGAATCATCGGAATGAGTAACTATGAATCATAAATGCGGAGTGGTTGTGGATCTGCAGCTATCACCAGCTCGCATACTGGCTAGACCCTCGATTCCAATTTATATAGAAATTATTGCACTTTCGCGTATACCCGTTCTAAACCCGTAATACGATAATACGATGGTAGGGCGCGCTGCTGACCGCGCTGCTAGCTTCATGCGTGCCTAATTGATATATAGGCAACAGCCGCCCCGGGCTGACTCGATTGTTTAACTTATAACGGACCTTGTCCGCTGATTATTTTTACGTGTTTACGTTGAGCCTCATACGTCAAGCCCCTCAAATTCGATGATTGCAGAACGGGAGTTAATTTCATTTTTCAGGAGCATATATGCGACACCAACGTCCTTTAAGAGCGCCTTGCTTCTGAGCTTATAAGTCTTGGCAACGGCGACTATAGTTCTCGTAATATGTGCTGGAGATTTATACACGATGGTAACCGCTACAGTCGGGATCATTAATTCGGGCTGAGCCTGTCTCAATTATAACCTTTCCGCGCAAATCGTCTGACTTAATGAGTTTATAAGACTATTTACCTTTAGGGTCGACCGCGATGCCTCTCGCTGTTGACTCCTTACATAGCTTCTCAAAGACAACCAAGCCAATGACGCATCATTCAGCTAAAGGTTACCTCATCCAATCAACAGGTTCCTCGAGACCCAAAGCCCTGGACCATACACTGGGGATTATTGAGACTCATGCCAAGCACTGCAAGTGGAGTGTGATTGTTCGACTCTATTCTTGGGAGTTGTGATGCCAAGTCGGCGAGGCTTTGTTATGACTAGGCCAACATAGATATCATATAACGGTACAAATCATATCCGGACTAGTTTTCTTCTTGTCAGTCCCAGCTATCGGCTTCATTTTGATAAGAAGCTCGGCGACCAAGCCGCTGACGCACTCGCCGAGACGCTATTGGTCTGGGCGAGTTGGCATATGAGTATTTCTACCCCTCCTTCTTCTCGTCCACTTTGGTTTCACCTGCGCTCGTCTCCTCGACCTTCTTGTCTGTAGTCGACTCGAAGTCCTCCTTGTACGTCATGAACACCTCGTCGTTGACGTGTCGGTGCCTCCACCAGAAGATGACGGTCTGAACGAAGAGGGCAATTGCGGGTGCGGCCCACGCCCAGATAAGTGTCGGGTCAACGATGGCTGGGACTAAGATCTCTCCTAGAGCGCTGGACAGGGCGGTCATGAACAGGAAGATGGCAATCACAGTGGCTCGCATGTTCTCTGGGGCTCGAGCATATGCCAGCTCATACGCCGTCACGTTGACGAAGATCTCGGAGATAGCTCCCAGTGCGACGTTGGGGATCTGCCACCAAATGCTGATAGGCGATACATCGTCGCAAGTGCTGGCCTCGTATCCGCTTTGAAGGGTCAGTATATTGGCATTTAACATCGAAGAATCCAATTACGAGTAGTACTCACCAAGGGCTGGTCTCGTATACACGGTACTGGACGATGGCGCCAATGACGCCTGAGAGGATGGCGAGGAAGAAACCAAACAGCATGCGGTCGATACGTCCGAACTTAATGCCCTTCTTGCGGAGGAATGGATACACGATCTCACCCATGATAGGCGAAACTACAATGATCGTCAAGGGGTTGAAGTTATTCAGCAGATCGTTCGGGGCGCCGTTGCTAGTCATGGCGGCTCCCTGGTTACTCCCCACGGAACCCACGCCGCCGTCGTTCAAGTTCCAGACGGGGATGTACAGGAAGATCTGCACAGCCTGCCA
>JAPUUL010000949.1:0-12584 GCA_029590625.1 Lasiodiplodia mahajangana
CACCTATCAAGATGCGTCTCCGACCACGCCCGCAAAACTCAAATGAGGACCGGAATCAACGTCTAAGGATCCGCAAGCGATCCAATGCGCCTCCTCGCGGCGTTAATAAACGACGCCGCGCAATCGATGATGATATGGGGCGCGATGATAATGATGTTGACAGCGATCTGGACATCAGCGATACCGATGTAGATGAGCCGGAAGATACGCGACACACCACACCTCTACCTACTACACCCAAGCGGGCCCGTATCGCCCCGGAAAAMMTGCCGCGCGGCCTTGAGCGCTCGGACTTCCATGATTTGCACGAACCTACGGAGGAAGAGACCCAGAAGGAAGGCACGGGTGTGGAAGAAGAGCAGAATGGCGAGCGATGGAGCGTAGAGGACGACCGAGTCCTCGTTGAGCTCATCTGCGAAAAGCTGAAGCTCTCCAAATCAGAGTGGCAGGAATGCGCGCGGAGGGTCGGCAAGAGCGAGAACGGAGTAGAAAGGAGATGGAAGACTCTAGTGAGAAATGGAGACGTCGGAGTCAAATCGAGAGCCCGGCGCAGAGTACACGGGACCTGGGGGTGATGTCCCAGGCGCCCTACAAATAAATATCACATGTAATTTCTCCTTTGTTTTTGAACCAGCAGCACTTGTTTTTGGGTTTGGCAGTGCTCTGGCAGTATACTACTACTACTATAGGGAATGGGCTTTGGCGTTGGAAGATATGGATATGATACCGCGCCTACGGGCATTTGCTTTTACAGTCAAAAGAGAATCAATCGTTACTTCAATCAAGTTGAACGCGTGCAATCGTGGTTGTGCCAATGTTCGTTCTCCTTCTAGTGCCTCTTGTTCCAATGTGGTTTCTAATGTGAGATCAGTGCGTCATTTTCCGGCGAGTCTCAGCTGCAAGTCATCGTGCACGAAGTAAGGGAGATCAAGACACATCGAGATCACGATCTGAGTCTGTCGGCGGCTTCTAACTCAGGCGGCCCCCCTCTTCAGCCCACAAAGCCAAGCCAAGAGGGCTAGAGAGAGGGGTTGCCCAGTATCGTGTCTTAGACAAGCAGCGTACTGTCTCGGGATTCGGGCTCCCCCCTGCTCCCTGCTCGCCCCAATACCATGGTGAATTCCGCAAACCAGCACTCTGCGAAATTATGCCTGGTCGACCTACAGTTTTACGCTTCAAAATACCTAGGCAGGAATCTGGTGCTGGTGAAATGAACTGCGGAGCGGACCGCGTGGTATAGGGACCCATTTCGAAGTCGGATGACCAGATTTAGTGAATTTCAGGGTCCTCCTCGTTCGAAGCTTGATTGGATCGGTAGCTAGCTAGAGCTGTAGGTAGGTCGTTGTAGCGCAGACTACAGGACTAGACTAGGTAAGTATCTATCTAGTGGCAGGTTGCTATCAGGCCGTGAGGCGGGGCCGCTGTCGCTTCCAAAGGTTGCTTTATCTAGGCGCTTGTCTCAATTCTAGACTGCCTAGCACTGCCTACTTACATACATGCGCACAGAGACCAGACCTACATGAGGGAGTACCCGGGCGGTTCAAGGGGCATGCAGGATGATGTGCAGCCTAGGTACATTGTAGGTTGGTAGATAACCTCCTTCCCCATTCTGTCGCTAACGAAATGTCTCACTGCTTTTTTTACTTTGCTTTGGGTACCGTATCCGGGGGACTGGGCTGAGACATTCTGAAGAGTGCGCTGCTGCACCGAGCGCCTAAACTCTGGTTTCGGTAGGTAGGCTTACCTAGTAGGCAGTGTACAGTGTACCTACAGGTAGGGACACTCGGTAGGTTGGCGGCAGGTCAAGACTCGACTTCCTATCTGTCTACTATGACTTAAGTATGTAAGCAAGTATTTGGTGGCATTGGCCCAGACTATTTTAATTAACACTGTAAAGGAGGTGGGGTGATGGTGTGCACTGTGTGATGCACTTTTCTGGGATGTTGCCGATTGGTGGGGAGGATGCCGCTCATGCTGACGCCCTTGATCATGACGGTGTCTAAGCAGGTATGCGCGCGCCCTCTCTTCTCCTCATCCATCTACCTATGTAGCATACTTACCTCCATACAATGCAGGTACCTCGTAATCCCACATTTGCTCAAATACGTACGCGTATCAAGTTACGAGACTCGACCAAATCATTAGCTTCTCTGCGGCGTGTTCTTTTATTCAACCTTTCCATTCTACCATTGTCGTTCATGTAAGGATGCACTAACGCGGCTTAATACGAAGAATAAATGATATGGAGTAAGAAATACCCCCATACGCGCCCTCATCCAGCACGCCGGTCCAACGCCTTGCAAAATATCGACCTTGGTCCCCGCTAAAGAAGTGATATATCATCTATCCGATATCATAAGTGCAGTTCTCTCAACACAATATCCAAAGTCCCTGAGCTTAGTCAACTAAAGCGCATTGGGCCATCACCCAGCCCCTTGGTTGGTATTCTAGACAAAGCACGCGATGGATCTCCGCGTTATTTCCATCTACGGAAGTAACTGCACGCACTGCCGACTACACGTGCTCCAGTGGACGGGAGGCTCTCGGAGCATGTAGGGTCGCGGCATTAGAAGGCCTAGAACATCAAGTGACATTCCTCTCCTGTGTGCTGGCAAGGCCTATTCAGAGGCCTATTAATGGGAAATTGAGCACACTAGGATTCAGCCCAAGGCGTAGCGGTTATAGTAAGTATTTAGGGGGGCGGATGTAACTACAACGGTTGGAGGGGGGGCCACGGTCGCAGCATCATGTCTCTCCTTCAATCGTATGATAACTCCTCCTATTCGATCGCATTGCAGTTAAGCCTTCGAGAAAACGAATACTTTTTACTATTCAAGCCTGATGACTTTGATGTGTATAAAAGAAGTCGGTTGGACCAACTTCTTGTTGTCTGAACTAGCTACCACAACTTTCTATTCGCATGTACCTTTTTATTTGGCTAACTCCCGCGGTAGCGGTACAGTGAAGGTAAGATCACATAGGCAGCCTGCCTCGTTCTATGACGCATGTGCCGTCTTCACGGCACAATGCAGCATGCCACTAATCAGGCTTTGGATACGTGCGGTAAGCTGTATGGATAGCTTGAGTGATCGAGCTCTCAATGTAGGGTATTACCTTGGCTTAGCTTAAGCTATCCGATAAAAACCTTTCAAGCCACAACATATTCTACTATACTGCTCTGTAATACTATCACGTTTCTCTAGACTATTCTTCTTGGGTGCTCTCGTTAGAATCACGCGATGCTTGGGGGTGATCTTTCAAACTTACGACGAGGAGGTGGTGCATCTTCCAGTCGGGCGGGTTCATTTCGAGGCTCGTTCCGAGGTTCGTTGCGAGGTTCGTTTCGCGGCTCTTGGCGGGGTGGAGGGGGAAACTGGCGCCAGGGCAGAGATCGAATGCCCCCGAAGGTTGAAAACGAAATACCGCTCGGGACCCTCGTAGCAGAATTTACTACCGAGGATATTGCTAGCTCGACAAGGTCGGCAGCGGAGGCACGCATTACGAACTACAGATATGCAGCTTCATACTCGTTGAACGACGAGAAGCCCTACAAGGTTATTGTACCAGGTGCGATATTAAGAGTTCCAAACCAGAAGCTTAGTTCTACTAATAAGGTATTCAGGCCAGCCGGCTACTTGGAGACCTCCTCAGCTACCTTCTCAACTTCCCGGCGATCATGGAGACTATATGCGTGATCAGAACGGTGCGCGTTTCCCTGACCATCCTATACAGCCTGCTGTCCAAGCTCTGTTTGCCCTGAACAAGGCGTTTGATCCATCAAACATCGACATTATGGGGTGCGCAAGCTCACTCGGAGATATCTTGCGATTCGTACGCTCAATTGAATCGACATTCCGATTCAATATCGAGGTAGTCGGCAATACCCTATTCCTAATCCGCAATTGCAAGAATGACGTGATACCTGATGTTCGCGGTTACGGTCATTCATTTCTGGATGTCTTTACATCGAGCGAGCCTAGTGGCGTAAAGACTAAGTCTCACCAGCGGATTGTGTCCTATGATTTCGGCGGCCTGAGTTGCCTCGTTCGCTTTGAATGTGATGGCTACTTGCCTAATTGCGATGGCCACGACATTCCCGTCACCGAGCCGCAATTTAATCCACTTCCGACGCTATCAGATTCAATAGCGATACAGAAATCTGGTATGATAGTGCCCCAAGACTCGATCTTAGAGATCAAAACGAAGTCCGAAGCTGTAGGTGTGATACAAATAGACGACCATCTCCCTCGGCTCTGGGTTCGGCAGATCCCGCACTTTATCACGGCATACCACAATCGCGGCACCTTTCGAAATGTTCAAGTCACCGATGTGCGCCCGAAATTGGCTGAATGGGAAACCCTGCATCAAGATGAACTGAAGAGATTTGCCTTCACACTACGTCAACTAACTACTGAGGTCAAGCGATCAAGCCATCTCAAGCTCGTGGTATACCGAGAAGGAACCGGACCATTGCAGCTCAGGGAGCGAAAGGAAGCGGCAGGCCACGCTCTTCCGACTTCTTGGAGAGATCATTGGGCCGCAAGGCCTGAACCGGACATCGCACGTTCGGCCAATGGGGATGACAGCGACGAAGATAGTGAGGCATACCCGTCAAGGGTGTCTTCCGAGGGATCTGATAGCTCTGCAGACGAATTCTCGTTTGACTACACTGCGTGTAGCATCGAGTGTGGATACTGCGGTCATTGTGCATAAAAGGCTGACTCCTATCACCGAATAGCCTTCATCAGAACGGATCCAAATGAAAGTTTCGTACCTCCGAATAATCATCCAAGTTCTATTACTTTAACGTAGAATGGCAACACATACAACGGTCTTTTAACCCTAAAGATATAGATTGTATAGAATAAATAAAAAGAATTGCCTTTTGAGATTTTATCGAATTTTATTTTTCAATTTCAGGTAGTATATCATCATCTATCTAGAAGGCTTCATGGATAGCCCTAGCGGGTGTGGCATTTCCTTCTCGGTCTGCTTCTGGCCTCATAGTGGAAGACAATTAGTGTAGGTTCCCTGTATACTACCCATGATAGGTCTACGTGTATACTGCTTCCATGCCTGTGGCGGTTGATTGATGAGACAAACGACTGTATGGATGCCTAGACATGCATATGCATGGAAAATGGGGGGCTTGACTGGAGCTCATGTAGGCTGCCGAGTGATTCGTTGAGGGTAAACGGGCTGGAATCGCGTTTGTGAGGACCTGATGCTACCCTTTACCCTCCTACCCCCGCATGCAAAGTCACTAGAGCTCGCCAGCAATCTCCCAATATCCGTCAACTAGATCCCTCGGCCAGGGAAGAATTTCAATAAAATACTGTTCTTAGATACTATAAATTATCGATATTACGAAGGAAGCGGTTGCGATGTCACAGAGAGCAGCCTGGCATATGGGCAGACGCCCAGATCCCCATCGGGCTACGAATTCCGGCAACAATGTTCGAGGGCGACCCCAGTTCCTTGAAAAGACCTTCAACAAAATTCTTAGGGGTGATTGGAAAATTGCGCGAATCCAGAACGCCCGAGACTTTCTTGAGAGCATTTCGTCACAGCAGGATAAGTTGACTTGCCTGGAGAGACTTGCTTCTTCAAAAACCGGGCAAGAGGCATTACACAGGGCGCTGACTTTCAACGACTCGACGCAATTCATGAATACAGTTGTCTCCGGCTTTCTTGCGTTTCTAGAGGATCCAGTAATACCTTCCCGACTTCTCAGTATTTAACTTCTCCATTCCGTACAATAGCTATTGACATGCAATTTCCCATAGGAACTCAAGAGGCTGTGTGATGGAGAACTCCTGACTCAGATTCTCTGGGTCATTGTTGATCCGCCTCGCTTCTGGGATAATCTTCTTCGAAGTGCCAGAAACAGCACTTTAGATACCAAAGCGACAGAGGGTTTCCTATGGCTGGTCTTGCAGCTAATAATGCTACCTTCGCCCCAGTCGAATGATTTCAGAGCGACAGCAGAAGCGTTACTGCCGCAATGCTTGCCGTCTTTAGCTTCATGCTCACCCAAGGCTGATGGATTGGTGCGGAAGGTCAAAGCCTTAATAGTGCCGTCTTCCGCCCCTGGTGCAGGTTTAGTTTCGCCTGACGGCTTCAGTCCCGGGGGCCGCCACGATAATGATTTTGCGAATTATCGGGATATTGCCATTCTCCCAACTCGGAATGAATTATTGTCAACTGAGTGGCCTTTCTACCTTCGTGCCTCTTCCATTACAGAGACAAGTGCCCAAGACCGTCCTTCTACGCATCTCGATAATCAATTTCGTTTGCTCCGAGGCGATATGATAAGCGACATGCAAGAAGAATTTCGCAATGTAGCTACCAGAACACGAAAACGGGGTTTTCGAAATACCTTCATTCAGAATCTTTCCTTCGAAGGCTTCGACGACTCTGCAATGACCAAGGAGCGCCCTTGTACATTAATATTTAGATGTGACCACGATATACTCGACGAAATGTTGAGTATACAGGATGGTAATACTCTCGAAAACAGGAAGAGGGCTCTCAAACGAGTGCCAAATTTCCTCCGACACCAAAGTTTTGGGTGCCTCGTCAAGGGCAATAATGTGCTGGGATTCACTACTATTGACAGGAATGAGGATCAGCTCGCGCTCAACCTACCACGGATATGTCTTCGCGTCACGAGCTCGGATTCCTTGGGGCAAATATTACGTGCACTCCGAGAAGGACCTCTTGATTATCTTCAACTCTCTACTCCTGTGTTCGCATATGAGCCAATACTCGAGCGGCTGCAACGCAAGGATGAAATTGAGTTTGCACCGGATATCCTCGGCCTTTCTGAGACCCCTYAACTCTCGCCATTGTTACCTCAAGCGACTATAGACCTACTTCAACAGTGCCAACCAGGGTCCCCAGTCCTCTATCGACAGCTTGGGCTATCACGGCGTATTTCGTTGGATCCGTCGCAAATCCAAGCCCTAACTCACGGCTTAACATATCAGGTCAGCCTAATTCAAGGCCCACCGGGTACGTCTTAAACGTCTTGTACACACAGCTGTCGCAATACTAAATTCAATATAGGCACTGGGAAATCTTTAGTCGGTGCTCTTTTGACGAAGTTACTTCTCGATAACACTAGCGAGGCATTTCTCGTTCTTTCTTTCACCAATCATGCGTTGGATCAGTTCATTGAGGACCTGATGAAGATTGGCATCGATGGCCAAAAGATTGTCCGACTTGGGTCTAAATCTACTCCTCAGACCGCACCACTTCTCTTGAGCGCTCAAGACGACGCTGTTGTGCAGCGAAGAAAGACCCGGTATGAGTTGATTGACTATCAGAGAGCTCGCATGAGTGATCTACTCGAGAAAATTGATGAGCACTCTGCCAGCTTCTTTCAACATACTACCTCACCTGATCAAATACTTCAACATCTTCAATTTTCTCAAGAAGACGGTCACTTTTACGATGCTTTATCACT
The DNA here is from genome assembly GCA_029590625.1 of Lasiodiplodia mahajangana. NCBI lineage: Eukaryota > Fungi > Ascomycota > Dothideomycetes > Botryosphaeriales > Botryosphaeriaceae > Lasiodiplodia > Lasiodiplodia mahajangana. The sequence goes on from JAPUUL010000949.1 coordinate 7,469, forward strand.
CCCTGAGGCAGACGAAGGGGAGACCATTGTAGGGCCACAAGGCAAGAAAATGAAATCACACGATCTCCTTGACCGATGGAAGTTTGGGAAAAGCGCTGGCCCATTCACTGCACATATTAAGTCGAACCCCGAATGGGGTAGTGTGTGGAGGTTGAACAAGTCTGAACGCCTCGATAAGATCAAACAGTGGGAAAAAGAAATCAAGGATGAGAAGTTAGTAGAGCTGATAACGCACATCAGAGACTTCAACAAGGCCCAGAAGACACTACGGAACTTACAGAAAGAGAAAACTGAACATATCCTCCAAACAAAAAGAATCATAGCCTGTACCACGACTGCCGCCTCCATGTACGCCTCGGAGATTCAGTCAGCTGCACCTGGCGTCGTCGTCGTGGAGGAAGCGGGCGAGATACTCGAGAGTCACATCCTAGCAGCAATGGGGCCAACAACCAAACAGCTAATACAAATAGGCGACCACAAGCAACTACGCCCCAAGGCAAAGAGTTTCAAGTTAAGCGTCGAAGCCGGGAATGGCTACGACCTGAACCGCTCCCTTTTTGAGAGGCTTATGCTCCAGGGCCGTCCAAGCTGCACCCTAGAGAACCAGCATCGGATGCGTCCCGAGATCTCAGAGCTAATCAGACACAATTACCCAGCACTATTGGACGCCCCGAATACTCACAACCGCCCTCACTTGCTTGGGTTCCAAAACGACGTCATTTTTGTCAACCATAGTCACCCAGAAGCCAAACACAATGTTCTTCTGGATAAATGGGACCCCACTATGAAGTCGAGTAAGCAGAACGTATACGAAGCTGATATGGTCTTGAAGTGTGTACGCTATTTGGGCCAGCAAAACTACAAGACTGACCATATCGTCATCTTGACCCCCTATCTAGTTCGTGCCCCGTGTTTGTCCCGAAAATCGTCGAGTACTAAATTCTACAGGGGCAACTATCGTTACTACGGGAAAAGCTAAGCAAAGATCATGATCCTATCCTGAGTGACTTTGATAGTCACGACCTTGTCGAAGCTGGCATCTTACCAGCTGCGAGTGCGGAGGTTAACAAGAAACCTATACGACTTTCGACTATCGACAATTATCAGGGAGAAGAGAGTGACATTGTTATCGCGTCTCTTACCAGGAGCAATGACGACGGGGAAATTGGTTTCATGGCTGCTCCCGAGCGCTTGAATGTTCTCGCCTCCCGGGCGCGTAATGCGTTAATCATGATTGGCAATGCAGAGACATTTATGAATGCAGCAAAAGGTCGGGAGGAATGGGAAAGGCTATTCAACCATTTAAAATCAGGAGGCAAGATCTATGACGGCTTTCCTGTGAAGTGCGAGAAACACCCCGATCGTACGACGATTATCCGCTCCCCTGATGAGTAAGCCTCCCAACGCCATTCATCATCTATTCTTCCTAATTTCAACATCTTTGCCTACTACCAAGGCATTGTATGACGTTTAATCATTTATGAAACTTACTAATGCCTCCCNTNTTTTTTTTTTAGATTTGACTTACACTGCCCGGATGGAGGGTGCGCGGAGGCTTGTACGTATCGAATTCGGCGTTGATAAGCTAGAACCTAACAGTTCGAAATAGGTCCGGAGTTCTTGTCTTGCGGGAAACACACCTGTCCAAAGCGGTGTCACCCCCGAGTTAACCATTCTGGAATTCTTTGCAGCAAGGTCGTGACCGACATCTGCGCCAACGGTCATCAACTAGTATGGCAGTGCTCTGATAAACGGCCGCCCCCTTGCCAAACTTGTCGGCTAGAGAAGGAAGAGAAGGAGCGGAAAGCACGCAGGGATAAAGAGCTTGAGCTAGAACGACAAGCAAAGCAACGAGCTTATGCGAAACAGCTCGCCGCCCTGAAGGATGGCATCGCTCGCCAACAGCAAGCCATAAAAGATTATCAAGAACAAAAATTGAGGGATCAAACTATTCGCCAGCATGAAGCTGAGCTAGCTCGAGTGACCAAGGAGGCGCTAAAGATTTCTAATAAAAACTCGTCGCACACACCCAGCGAGACTGTTGAAGGCAATCCGAGCACCGCCAAAGACTTTCCGAGCAACGAAGTACCTACTCCTGCTCAGAAACAGGATGATCAGTCATGTGACCCCCCAGCTCAGGGGTTAGTAAATCGACCTCAAGCCGACGATCAAGAGACAGACGATGGCGCCGAGACAACTAGTGAGGCAGAGCCTGCTCCAATTCGTCAACCGTCTTCAGCCGAGAGCGATTGGCAGCAACAAAAAGACCTTGAGTTTGCTTCCAGCGAGGCCCTCGACTCTCTCATGCAAATGATTGGCCTTGAAACGGTCAAGAAGGAGTTCCTCATTATCAAGGCCAGGGTTGACACTGCTCTCCGGCAGGGTGTGGACCTAAAGGACGATAGATTCGGAGCGGCGTTGCTCGGAAATCCAGGAACCGGTGAGGTTACGTAACGTCTCTCTCTTGATTTTATGCTAACTCGCGGCAGGTAAAACCACGGTGGCAAGGTTATATGGCAAGTTTCTTTCGTCCATGGGGGTCATCCCAGGTAGCCACTTTGTGGAAACCACTGGCTCTCGCTTAGCGTACGAAGGTATACAAGGTGCTCAGGCGTTACTAGACACCCTTCTCCAAAAGGGCGGCGGGGTGTTTTTCCTCGATGAGGCATATCAGATAGTATCGAGTTCTTCACCTGGCGGATCTCAAGTCCTCGACTTTCTCCTCGCTGAGATCGAAAACTGCACCGGAAAGATCGCGTTTGTCTTTGCTGGATATCGCAAGCAGATGGAGACGTTCTTCGCTCACAACCCGGGAATACCAAGTCGCATCCCGATTCACCTAGAGTTCCAAGATTACGAGGATGGTGAGCTACTTCAGATCTTGCACCACGCGCTTGACAAGAAATACCAGGGTCGGATGAAGATCGAAGTGGCGCTGGGGGGCTCTACATGCGGATCGCATCACGCCGCATTGGCTCCGGCCGTGGTCGCGAAGGATTCGGAAACGCACGAGAGGTACATAACGTGCTCTCTATCCTGCTTCGAAGGCAAGCCGACAGGCTACACGAGAGCAGGAAACGCGGAGAAAATCCAGACGATCTCTTGCTTAAAAAGATCGACATTATAGGTCCCGAGCCTAGCCGCGCCATATCTTCCAATAAGGACTGGCAAACGCTCCAGAAAATGATTGGGCTTTCGTCAGTGAAGCAATCGATACAAGTCTTGGTCGACCGCCTCCAGGCGAACTACGAGCGAGAGCTCAACGAGCAGCCGATCATCGGGTGTTCTCTCAATAAGGTCTTCGTAGGGAACCCAGGAACAGGAAAGACTACGGTTGCCAAATTATATGGTAAAATCTTAGCGGCGCTAGGACTCCTTAGTAACGGTGAAGTCGTTATTAAGAACCCGGCTGACTTTGTCGGCAGCGCTTTGGGACATTCAGAGAAGAATACCAAAGCGATTTTAGAGGCGACTAAAGGAAAGGTGCTTATTATCGACGAAGCGTACATGCTCGCAGGCGGGTCATCTGATATGAGAGGGACTAGTGATCCTTACAAGACTGCGGTTATTGATACAATCGTCGCGGAAGTGCAGTCTACCTCCTTGGAAGACAGGTGTGTGTTACTTCTTGGATACTCGGGACAGATGGAGGACATGTTCCAAAAGGTCAATCCCGGTTTGGCACGACGGTTTCCCATGTCATCGGCGTTTGTGTTCGATGACTATGATGACTCCGAGCTTCGAAGTATTCTTGATCTCAAGCTCAAGGATCAGGGGTTTCGAGCCAGCGAAGCAGCTAAACAGGCATGCATCTCCATTCTTGGCCGCGCCCGCAATCGGCCTAATTTTGGCAATGCCGGAGAGGTTGACATTATTCTTGACCGTGCTAAAGACCGCCAGCAGAAGCGCCTAAGCGAATCAGCAGGACCGAAAAAGGCAGATCTGCTCTTGCCGGAGGATGTCGACCCCGATTTTAATAGGCTAGAGCAGGCTGCAACCAACATCCAGATGCTCTTCAAAGGTGTTATCGGGTGTGAGGATGTTATCCAGCAACTAGAGGGATACCAGCAGCAGGTCCAAAACATGAAGAAACTAGACTTTTCTGATGCAGAAATTCGAGCACAGATTCCCTTCGGTCTCCTATTTCGTGGGCCACCTGGTAAGATAGTTCCTCGTGTGTGTATGCGTATGACTCGAACTGACATACCTTAGGTACGGGAAAAACCAGCACTGCGAGGAGAATGGGCAAAGTTTATTATGACCTTGGACTTCTCGCCGAAGCTAGAGTAGTGGAATGCTCTGCAACTGACCTTATCGGGCAATTTGTTGGCCACACGGGACCCAAGGTCCAGAAGAAATTCGACGAAGCCCTTGGCCGCGTTCTCTTTGTTGACGAGGCATATAGACTTGCGGAAGGTCACTTCGCGAAGGAGGCTATGGACGAGATTGTGGACTGTTTGACGAAGGAGCGCTACCAGAACAAGATTCTAGTTATCTTGGCTGGCTACGACAACGACATCAACCGCCTAATGAACCAGAACCCTGGCCTAACCAGCAGGTTTCCGGAAACAATCGCGTTTCAACATATGCCACCAAGACACTGTCGGGATCTACTATTGCAGTGTCTGGCCGTGAAGAAGCTTGACACATCGCAATTAGAAGCCTCGTCAACACTCGATAGTAAACTATTGGATCTTTTCGGCATATTAGCGAAGACGCCCTCATGGGGAAATGCGCGCGATGTGCAGACTTTGGCTAAGTCGATATTTGGCAAGACAATCAAGGCCAAGACAGAAAAGCCTACCCAGGTTATCACCGAAGATGCTGTACTGGACGCTATCAACAGAATGATAAAAGAACGAAGCAGTAGAGCTACGGCGCTAGGTCCGACCTCTCACCAAATCGATCTATTACCCACTCAGCCCCAATTTGATTATGGAGAACCGAGTCGCCCCGAATTTTCTACTACAACCACCACGGAGACTACCGTGGAGCGAGAAAAAGAAGAGGAGACGACGCCGGAACAGTCCACATCAGAGCCGAGAACCAATCAAGGCGCACGCCGGGACGCTGGCGTCTCGGACGAGATCTGGGAACAGCTACAGCGCGATATAGA
>JAPUUL010000095.1:0-29806 GCA_029590625.1 Lasiodiplodia mahajangana
TCGACCACCTCGATGTAGTCATTGCCAACGCCGGTGCCAGCCCGCCAGCTGTGCCTATCGACACGGTCAGCCAGGAGGACATGCTCACCAACTACAAGATCTTCGTCTGCGGCCCCCTTGCTCTCTTCCAGGCCACCAAGCCCCTGCTTCAGAAGTCCAGCAACCCCCGATGGTTCTCCATCTCTTCGATCGCCTCCTCCATCGGCATGATCAAGCAGATGAGAACCGACCTTACTCCCGCTTACGGCCCCGCCAAGTCCGCACTTAACTGGCTGACCCAGTACGTTGTCCTTATGCCGTCCTTACCCCTACCTTGCCGAGAGGATTCGGTGCTAATAATTCAATTTGCAGGGGTATCTACGCCGGAAATGAGTGGCTTACCACGATATGCATCCACCCCGGGTAAGTTAGCCCGCTACATGAGATGTATCTCTGAGTCCTGCTAATATCTTGGAATTAGTCTTGTCCAAACTGGACCCGGCAACTGGGTCGCTAGACAGATCGGAATGAAGGAGGCTCCCTACACCATTGAGCAGGCTGTGACATCCATCATGAAGCTGGTGAGTATTAGACACTTCTAACCCGGCTCACGAGTTCATCTTTGCTAATCCCACTTCCTCTCTAGAGCGACGAGGGCAAGCGTGAGACACACTCTGGCAAGCTTATCTTCGCCATTGATGGCACCGACATGCCTTGGTAGATGTCGATTAGTTGGTTCGAACAGGGCACCGTATGTACAAAGCTAAGGTGTCCTGATCGTACTGATTATTCCTTCTCGGGTTCTGTAGAATGATAGCTTTTTTCTTAGGTAGTCTACAATTTCCAACTGCGAAGAGTGTTTTAAACCCAAATGATTCTTGAATGAAGTGAGCATGAAAGTTGCTCTCGTACTACTCCCTCCCTAGATCCAAGCTCTGTTCACGATACCTATGCTTCTGAGAAGCTATACTGACATCGTACCTCTACTTAACTGATCTCGCCGAATCTAGGTCACCAGAACAATCACGGCATTTCCCTACTCATCCGAATTGATCATAGCTGGGTGCCTAGTACACCTGAGATGAAATCACGAATATGCTTGTTTGCGTCTCTTGGTTTCTCAATCAAGACCCAGTGGGAGGCGCCGGAAACAACTTCCTTCTTCAGCCCAGACGCGAAAAACTTCTCTTGCCCTTCGGCGAGCTCGGGTCGCAACACGAAGTCCTTCTCCGCCATGACGATCATAGCAGGGGTTTTGAATTGGAAGTCAGGTTGATCTCGTGCGAGCTGGACTTCGTCTTGCCCATTTAGCTCTCGAGTTCGATACCAGTTGCAAGGTCCCCGCAGACCTCTCGGCAAATACTGCTGGACGTAGTAGTCGATCATCTCCTTTGCCACGATGGGGGATGGGCCGACCGTGGAGAACCGGTCGGCGCGAATGCCATCCTCGGCAGTGAATATCAAATCGCCGTCTGGTGTAGTACCTCCATAGTTTCCGTTCATGAAAGCCAGCAAGTTGCTAGCCGAGGAATCTACGGCCGCTTCGACGGATCCGTCGGCGAGGAATAGCTGGTACCGGAAGTTGGGCATGGCTTTGACTAGCTCCTCTGTGCTCACCACGACTGGCTCGGGCGGGAAATATGGCACACAAAAGCTGAAGACGGCCCGAATGAGCTGCGGATAGTACAAGGTCATCCGCCATACAAAAGCACCACCCCAGTCATGTCCGCCGAGGATGACGGGCTGATCGGTGTTTTCTCTGATCAGGGCAGCAATTTGAGCCGTCATCTTCTTCATGGTGTACTCCTCGGGGGATGCCGGCGCCGAGGTCTGCCCGTAGCCGAGCATGTCGGGGACAATGACTTGCAACCCAAGGGATAGCAGGTAAGGAACCTGGAAGCGCCATCCCATTCCGAGATCCGGCCTAGAAGGGTTTCGTCAACTCTAGCGCCGAGTATACTTAGTGGGAAGGTGAGCGAGTACCAGCCATGAATGAGAACCACGGTAGCGACCGGTAGCCCCTTTGGTTTCGCCAGCATATAATGGTAGACATAGTCTCCTACTGGGAAATTCTTATGCTCGACTCTGGGGTCGTTGGGGATAAGCGGTTCTGTCGCCATGCTCCTAATACTTTTTCAAGGGGGGATGTGCTCTCAGACTTGACTTGGGAATGTAGATTGGTCTCAATCCGTAGAATACTATAGGTCTAATTGATACGGCCTTGCGACTCGGACATTGAGACGTATAGGATTAGGTATTAATATCTACATTGAGGTGCGATTATGCTTATGTGCCTAGCGAAGCTTAACTCAATTGCATTCGCCAATGATGATGTGCTAAAGCGAGGTGTTGCAGCCCGTACGCAAATCCGCGTCCCAATGGACACCCTAGCGGGACGATTAGCAGCTTATCTGAACTCTGCGGGATTGGTTGGGGGAATGCGGGAAGATCGTTGATGACACTTGACACTTCACTTCGCGCAGCCGACATTCGATTGGCTCGCAGCAGGCAACCGGACAGGCGGATAGGCAGGTTGTCTGTCTGCCTGGCGTAGACTATCTGTAGACTAAGGCGCAGTTGGTCAGATGTGCATCAGCCGGCTAGACAAGACATTATGCATTTCATGAAAACATCACAATTGATCTCACGGCATATACGGGTGCAGCATGCCGCCGAGGAGGTCGCCTCCCGATGTCGATTAGGTATTGCTGACACGCAGTTTGTTGTTGCTGTTGCTGTTGCTGTTAAACACTCCGGATAAGGATAAGGTAGGGAGATTTCGATTGGGGTTGGGGGGGGCGGCGCCATGTATGCTGTAGGCGCTAGGTATCTACTTAATCAAAGTATCTAGGTACCTCGTATCGGATGGACTCGTGTCTTATCTAGATAATTACCTGAATTACGTAAATGAATCCTTGTCTTATTCGATAAGATACGTACCCTCTTAACGGGGTATGGGGCCAATTTACATAAATAGGGGCTGAATGGATAGAGGTTATCTAAGACGACGGGCAGGACGCGGGATCATGACGCGCTTACGTCTCGCAAGGACTCGGTCAGTTTAAAAAGGTAGCGCTCGCTCCACTGTGTAACACGTATTCCTTCACAGCTAGGTCATAAGAACATCATCCTGAAGTAGGACCGCCGCCATAGAAATACCGCGGCGATTCCTCGACAACTGAGCGCGGCGCACCACACAGCCACTGAAGCCATGTGCACGAGCACAAGCAAAAGGACCATCCAAGGGCGGTGCTACGCGCCACCAGCCTCTCATCCTGTTGTCTTAGGTCCTTCAAAATTCTGAATGTTTAGGACGAGTTTTATCAACAATAAATAGAGCTGTGTTTCACTTGCCTTTTGACTGTGTGTTCCCGGGATTGATGTCGTCAGTTTATTAAGCTTTCATGTTTTCCGCGGAGTTCCGACTTCGCGATGCTTATAGACCTCGCTCCTTACTCGGCCGGTGAGAAAGTAAATCTCAGCGCCGGCGCCCTTGACCCGCCTCCTCACCATGTCCCCAACTTCGATCACCCGCCTAATGGAAATACCCTGACGCGAGCCGTTGTTGGGTTGGCCTTGGGCATCTGTTCAGTCTTCGTCTTTGGCCGATTATGCGTAATCTGGGACAGTAGAAAGAGGGTGGATTTAGCGGACTGTAGGTTACCTGGTCTGCCTTTGCGCTATGTTAATTGTATTCTAGACAAAGTGAGCTGACGATTCAAGGAAAACAATAGGTCTTTTATTGTTAGGATTCGTACGTGAGCATGCTTCTCATACGACGATGGGTGTTTACAAGGACCATTCTTCATTCTAGGGAACATATATCGCGTACGGGGCGATAATCCTCGACTCAACGAACCGTGTTGGATATCTCATACATCAGTGGGATGTCCGACTCAGGGACGTAATTTACCTGTCTCGGGTGCGGTCCGTCCATTCTTCATCGGGCGGTAGATGTCGTTAACTGTTACAGAATTTTGTCATCGGCTCCGATATATTTGCTGTGTCAGGTACTAGTATTAAGGCTGCCANTTTTAATGGAATGGTTGCGCATTTTCAATCCCTCGCACGAGCGCAATGGTTTCTTCTGGGCAGCTCACAGCGGCACTTGGTTCAACTTCCTATCCCACATGGCGCTTTTCATTAGCTTCAACGCAGCATGTACACCGTATGCCAGAAACTGGGACCCGTTCCTCCCCGGCAGATGCTACGAAACCCGTCCGATACCCGTCGTGTCGTCGGCCGTGGACCTCATCGTCGATGTTTTGATCTTTAGTCTTCCACAGAGGATCATCTGGAAGCTCCAGCTATCGAAGAAGAAGAAGCAAGGTGTGGCGATTTTCTTTGGAGTGGGTGTTTTGTACGTTACGAGATCGCCTCATCATTTCTTACGCTTCTTAGAATGCTTATCATGCCCTTCTTGAAGTGCTATCATATCTGTTATCGTGCGAATTGCTATAGGGATTCAGCTATACACATCGACTGATCAGTTACACGCTTTCAACTCTCTGGCTCTTTTCGGCATCGTCGACTTGGGATGCGGCATTATCATCTACTGCGTCCCCTCTATGCCCAAGGCACTAAAGCTTACCCAATCTAGTCTCTCCCGTATAAAGGCGTTCGGCACTAACGATAGCAAGAAGAACCGGGGCACATTCCAAGAATTGACCTCTTGGAATCGCCGACCAGCGATGGATAATGGGATAGAGCAACTACCAGGCACATGCGTTAGGGGTATTCCGGCTGCGCAAAGCTGCAATTCATCGTTATCACCGGCGCACCAGGGTCGACAGGAACATGTAGAGTCGGGAATCCTGCGTACGACTGTGTTTACGGCTGTCTCATTACATGAATCAAGCTCACAGGAGTCAGGTGGCGATGATATTAGTCGCCAACACCCATGGATGTCTGCGTATGAACGGACTCCTGCTCCATAACACAACGCTTCATTACAATCCGTTAGACTAGAACCGTGGCAAAGAGAAATATGTTGCTATTTTCCATTTCCCAAATGAGATAAAGTCTTGGTGTGACATCTAAAGGAACGGCGCTAAGCGTTCCACTCGATTAAATGATTGTTGTGAGCTCTACACCGTTTGTTCGAATGCCTGGTCGCTGCTAGCCCGTGATTCTCGACGACTTAGAGACGATGTAATGGCGGGACGCGCTAATGGTCGATAAAGCGAGAAGATAATCCTCCGACTATCTAGCGTCTTACGGTCTGTCAGATTATGATCCGTTCGTAGCTGACCCGGGCGGGGTTGTCCGCTGTTCCTGAAATATGCATAGGCCAGGCCACTTTCCAATTCGTAGACACTCCAGGGGGTCAGCGTAGCGAAGAACCCGTGCCCCTTTCCCCACATGGTGGACCAATCTAGATTACCCGAGGAAACGAAGTGGAGGAGATAAAGCGGTCAGCTTTAAGGATTAAGCATATTTAAACGCATATGCAGCCCTGCGACCGAAGGAAGCAAAACCTTGTCGTCTCGGGAGACAAGAACCTTTCCGGCACGCCAAAAGAAAACCCACCCCCACATTATCCGTTNAAAAAGTATTATCATCACTTCTTTGCTGTGGCATTTGTTGGATAGGAATACAAGGGGGCCCCATTGGATGGCTGCTTATACTCACATGAGGTGGCGTCTGCAACTTCTCCTCCGCCGTATTACCTATAGTGCGCTAGGCTTACTACAGAGTCGGTTCAAGGGATCGACGTCGACTACCAAGGTTAGCTAAAAGATTGGGGGCTTCCTTTAAACGGTGAAGCTGAGGTGTCATCTCGTAAAGCTAGGCATCTACTTTTGTGCTTATGTCACTTTTACGTACGCCGTGCATTAGTAACTTACTGTGGCTTGTAGGCAGGCTGGTGCCTATGTTTGGCAAATGTAGGATTAGGATCAAATACCCTAAGGCGATATCCGACCATTATGCATTAGATGCACTCACTAAGTTGGTACATGAAACCTTTGACCCTATAGATAGAGTAGTGGAAGTGATGATCCTGAATCCAGCTGAAATTATTGTCATGCGGTAACACTTCAAAATGTAGTAGGCGCCGAGAGGGGACTAGCTACACATTAACAAGGCGACAGCGAGCAGAAGGCGGTCTCGTTTCCTCGCTGCAGCGATTTCCAGCTCGTGTATTTTTACTGTAAAATATTTCTATCTATAGAAATCACTTCGGATGTGCCTAAACGCCATAGGATCAAATTCGTCTCGAAATTAATTCGGCGGCGATTGTAGGTCGCATAAGTGTAGCTCTGTATATTACAGTATCTACTATTCAGGTGGAAGGCAAGGGGGAATCTGTTCGGCTAATGGAGGAGGGACACCTGAGTGACATGTCTGATCATCTTTATTTGGATATGTTCATTTCGGTATATTTGAAAAAAGATGCCGTTCCGCAGTGATCAATCCAGTCTAGTTCCGTTGTCTATTCTATGTCTAGTGAAATATTGAAGTATGATACAGATAAAATACATCTATGCAATGTGATTTTGCGTAATCTATGTGAGCCCGTTACATGAAGGGGTGAACCCTGCTTGCGGGCATCATGTCCATTTCTTGAGGTCTAGTGGAATCGCATGATAGGCGTTGAAGAAGCCATGGGGATCATACCTTGCCTTAAGGCCTGTAAGCCTCTTGTGACGCCAGGCTTCATATCCAAAGATAGCTGATAGCGACTCGTCACCATGAGCATAGTTCTCATACACGTATACCTTGTCGCTGCCAGACACCTTGGGCTGAGCCAAAGTACGTCGTGCGTCAGCTGCCCACGAGTCGATGACCTTTGTATCCTTGCTGCCATCCCAAGCCATTGAAATAATAGAGGACAAGGTATATTTGTTACGCAGATGGAAGGCAGAGTGGTTGTCCGGAAGCGAATTGGTAAGGGAGTGGCCTGCGTACTCAAAGAGGATTAATGAGCCGTTGGCTACTGGATTCGCGCGGACAAAAGAACCAAATGACTTGTACAAGTTCATCATAGCTGTAATGTCGAAGAACTGAGCTGCTAATGCGGGATATACGTCCTGGTTGTGGCCCTTCTCACAGGTCGCCATAGCGGCTCCCTGCAAGGGAAGATCTGCAAAGGTCACAAAAGATTCATCGAAGGATACTCTTGTGATAGGATGTTTCGCCTTGGAGCCCGTAGAAGCAAACTTTGATGCTAGAGCGCGACCCTTTTGCTGATCGTGAGCATAGACAAGATTGAGGGTGATCAGGGGCTGTAACATAAACGTTAGCTCTGTTCAATCACTTTATACATTCGCACAAGCGCATTCCAGGAGCGCAGCGGTTCGGGACTTACGCTCATCGACGTGGCGTTAAACACATAGCCAAGCGCCATCGCTGCCTCGCCAGGAAGTCCATCGGCCAGGAGCTGTTTGTAAGTGTTCAGGACACCCTCGAGTGAGCTATCCGTGAAGGACATGTCGACGTAATAGTGCATACCACCTTGATCAGGATATGTCTGCACGGTGGACTCGATGACGATTCCGAAATTGTGCCCGGCACCTTGTAGGCCCCAGAACAAGTCGGAATTGACGGTCTTCGACGCTTCAACGATGGTGCCATTCCAGAGTGCGATCTTCACTCGCTGTAAAGAATCACTCATAATACCATGCAGACCTTCCAGCCGGCCCAACCCACCACCAAGCATGGCCCCGGTTGCGCCAACGCATGGAAAGGTCCCAACAGCTAGTACGTGATGCAAATTAGCAGGTGAGGTTCCCAGGAAATTATAACGCGATTACGAAGCCCATCGATAGATGGGAAAAGTGATAACGTACTGAGCTCTCTTCCTGCACTATATAGCGCGGTATTCACATCAAGCATAGTCGCGGCACCGCCTACCGTGGCGGTCATGTCTGGATTGATGTTGACGTATTTGAAGTTGTTCATGTTGACCTGAACGACGTTTTGGTCGACTCCTAGCGTAGCGCTGTAACCATGGCCACCCCCTTTCGCGAGATAGGGTAGGTGATTACGGGACAGATATGCCAGCTACAATATAGTTAGCACTACATCAGAGAAGAATAGAAGATGACTATGTATCCGGAGCTAGACGCACCCCTTGGGACAGTTGCTCTGCGGTCTCCGGCAGGAACAAGTAGGAGAAGCTTGGAGCGCTGAAAGTTGACCATCTTGACACATAATTGTTGAACTCCGGCCACGACGGTGAATAAAAAGTAAGGTTCCCTGGCAAAGGGGGAAGAGATGATGGTGCGGCTAACGCAATAGTTGCCATGCCTCCCAAGAGGCTTGCAAGCTGTAAAGTCTGCATAATGCAAAATGTATATCGGCAATTGCTTGATGTGGCTGGATTGAGGACGTCCAACTGCGTATCTTTGAGTGAGCTCAAGAAGAATGATTTCCGACTGTCGGGCTTTATATCTTTATATATCCCGTTCGCCTTTTGCTACCTGCAGAGCTGCGTGCTTGCTAACAATTAAGGACAGACGAGGTTGTTCTGTACCTTACGGCCGACACGTGCCTAATCCTTCAGTCCAATATCTCATGACCCGCCTAAGCCACGAAACTGCACGAAGGAATCAATAAAAGTATCGTCAAGCGAGGCTGACTTCCACAGTAACTCAATGTTCTCAGCGTAACGTGCGGTTCTCAGCTGCTCTGTACGGGATTGGATTTGGCTGCCTCTTCAAGAAATCCAAAAGCTGTTGGGCTGCCCGTCTCACGAAGATGTTTTTGTCTTTCTAATTATGGAATCCTCGTTTAACGGGAATGCATGGTAGATAACTATTATGTTGGATTATAGAACAATTTAAGCCTTGTAGATGAGGATCCATTAATGTAATAATAGAGCCAATCGATTTTATTCTAAACATAGGTAGGTAGGTAAGGTAGCCTTGCATTCAGCTGCCATCCGGGCATCCAACCAACGGCAATGATCGAGCTAGGATGCCTAAATATTACAATTCTAGCTCGGCGAAGCCACGTGGTGATCGTCGTGGTTCATGCCAAGCCATGATCTAGGACCTTCGATACAAGATTTAGGGCTGTGATTCAGGGCTCGATGGGTCAGGAACGGTACCACATGCTCTTATGGGGTAGGTTATTTTTGCTACCTGGTAATATTACCTATTCACGCGCCTTCGGAGTTTGCCGCCCCACCGCAGGATCCCAATTGTACGTCATTAATGCAGGCTATGCTAAGAATTTGAGATGAGATTAGGCGAGCTGGGCTCATGGGACAACTAGGCCCAAAAATGTCTACCTAGCTGATATTATGACAGTTCTATTTCAGCCCACCGAGCGTTAGGCTCAAATGCTAACGGAGGCCTAGGCCTGCCTCTTTTCACTCCACAAATCACCCCTGATCGAGAATAGATAGTTCGAGAGGCTTTCTAGGTACCATGGGCCTAATCAAGGCCGCTAGTAGCTCATGGACGCAATTATACCATGTTGGTGACGCTGCAGCACGGCTCCTGAGGGCTGGCTATCGGCCACATTACGAGACGCCGACGCCCGCTGCTGACTGTGTTTTGACTAAAATGTTTTAACTGGGATACGACAACTAACATAATTCAATCTGCAGTAAGAGTCATCTACCTTTACATGACCATTTGGAATCACAACCTCACGCTTCAGATGGCCGTGCCCGACTTGGCTCGCCAGTCTGCTATCCCTACTAATGTAATATCATCCGCTTCACGCCATTCGCACGTCTTGAAATATTGAAACTTGTGGCCATTTCACGTTGAGTTGTGTGACTATATGGTAATAATACAATAGTATTTCTAAAGTTTAAGCAAAGAGCCCTAAGAATACATGTCTAGCCGTCTAATTGTACAAAAAGAACTCCCTGAGATGCTAAAAATAACTACAATACCGCACTGGGGAATTTGCTGCCCTCAATCTATCTGCCACGGAACAAGTGCAACCCTCCATTAGGCCTCGGCCTGTACGTCGATCGAATGCTGAGCCGGTAGCTCTATGCTCGAGTGATCGGGTTGTAATAGGTGAATCGGCCCAAGGGATCGTATCGGGCCTTGAGTGATCGGAGCCTCTCAAGTCGCCAGGGTTCGTAGCCATAAACTGATTCGACTGGTTCGTCTCCCCAAGCGTAATTTACGTAATTAACCGGCTGACGGCCCGGATTACCCGCATTCCAAAGTGCTCTAGTCTCATTCCGCCATTGGAGAGCAAATTGGTCGAGGGAAGGATTGGGTGCGTACGAGATAGAAATAAATCTGTGATATATTAGCTTCATGCTATTGGTGTCATGTCTATAGACGGCTTACGCGAGATGGTTGTAGGAGTTGCGCCAAGGGAATGCGGAGGCAGAAGGATTGCCGGCTTTGACGCCTTCGGTGGAGTACCCCTCCATGGCCACCACAGTATTGTTCAACAGTGGCTGTGCTTGTACTTTCTTGTTGTAAAGGTCGTAGATCTGGCGCTGCGTGGTAACATTCCAGACGAAAGTGCTAGTCTGGCCGACGACGTGTTCAAAGCCCGGATCGCAGAGCGGATCCTCTAGGCCAGTGCCCTGCATATGGGGAATTTCTGGGTATGGGACGTTGCCATCCACGACTGAGACTGGGCCGATCTTGTCAAATGGCGCCAAGTATTTCAGGGCATCCTTCTCGGCTCCAGACCAGGCAAACGACCAGGAGAGGACGGCCTGTACCAAGGATGGTTAGTGTGTGTACAAAAAATACAGAGAATCATGTGGTACTCACCTCGGTTGTGCTGATACTGGGATCCATGAGGTAGGTACCGGACTCAAAGGCCATATTGACTGGTTCTGTACCGTTGTTGTGGAACCTGTTGATCGCCCGGAAAATAGCTTCCAACTTGTCCTGTCTGAAGATGTAATTCCTATAGTACCAGGTATCGACCTCCTTCGGGTGGATCTTCAGCTCGAAACTGGTAACGATGCCAAAATTGTGGCCTGCACCCTTCATGCCCCACAGCAGATCGGAGTGAGAATCTTGGGAAACTCGAATGGCCGATCCATTTGCTAGAACGACGTTGAGCGTGACTAGGTTGTCGCTGATCAAGCCGTATTTGCCTTGGTAGCGGCCGTGACCTCCGCCAAGCCCTGGCCCCATCATACCCACGCAGGAGCAACTGCCAGTCGCTATAGAATCCTAGTCAGCATTGTGAAACTTGAAATGAGCTAATATCAATAGGGGTCCTCACTGGCGACGTAACCTTGCTTGAAAAGCTCTTCTATCACTTGTTGATCGTATGTGCCACCCTGGAACCATGCCGTCTTCCCTCCTTTGTTGATCGTGATATCAGTCAAGAGCTGCATGCTGATCTGGATACCGCTAAATCGACCATTTGTACCAAGAAGCGAGTGCCCACGGTTGACCGTAAGAAAGTTGATGCTATTGCTATTGGCATATTTTACCTGCGGAATCCGTGTAAGTGAATTGTTCGTTCGCCATCTGCTGGGGGTACGCTGGGCTTTTAGGCAGGACTTACGATCTTCGGGATGTCGTCCTCACGAGCTGGTTGGACGACCAACTGAATATGGGGTTTGTTGTAGGCTTGGTATCTTGATGTTGCATTGCCAAAGGCTGGGTCGGTAGGTCTGATAATGACAGAGCCTCTGGAAAGTTGACGGCCAAGCTCCGAGGCAATAGTGTTGGTGCTCAAATCGGCACGGGTTTGCAGGCAATCCCCATTCAGGCACTGAATAGGTGTAGCCGATACTACTGAAAGGATAGATGTAAAGCACAAGGCTGCTAGGCCAAGTAGTCGAGCCATTTTCACAATCAACTTTTCCCAATGTATGGATATCTAATGAGAGTTGAAGTATAAGAGTAGGAGAGGGATGATCTGATAGATGAGGTGGACGGTAGCCAGAGGGTTCAAAGGGAGGGACACGTCCCATTTAAAGCCCCGTCACGCATGGAAGAATCCGAATGAGTTATCATTGTGTAGCCTAGAATAGAGTGTTGAGGCTGTCAGTCGTGCCACTCAAGATTTGACATGTAATACTCCGTGATATCCACGATCCTAACTTCTAGAACGGCACCGGTGGCGCAAGACTCAGCCAGGTCATAAGATAACTCATCAGCAGCTATATAACGAGTTAGGATCTGGCCACGGATCTAAAATTAACAACAGCCTTGTGCATGGGGAGCTGAAAAGTATTTGCATCTGATCTGACAAAGATGATTGGACGCCCGTAATTGTTCCGAAGGCGCAGCTAGGTAGGCCATTTTTGCAAGGACTTCTGCTTCTCACGTCACCGCAACACAACCATCCCATAAGCCGCCTTGAATAGCATTCCGACTCGGTAGGGCCGCCATGGTCTTCATTCAGAACTAATTTAAGAGGAACACATTCCCGGTCAATAAGCGTGAAGTGTGTAACAATGTCCACGTTCGAGGGCTATATTTCGAACCGAGGCAAAACAGTCATGGGAGCCTATCGCACCTAGCGGTGTTTACCGGCTTGTAGAGAATGCAACGAGTTCTGTTTGACCCAACGCATGCGGTATCCCAACGTGCCACCGTCAAGATTATAGGCGAGATCGTGGGTTGTGTCTAATGCATAGCCAGGCGGTGACTTTAAAACCAACCTACTGTGACCTCTTACCCAAATTCTATATAGACTATAAAGAAGCGAGACAGATTGAAGAGATGTCTCCAAAGTATTAGGTAGTGATTTGAAATCTAAAGCTATTTATGAACTGCTAATTTGTCGCTGATCGATTCTTCAAATCCTGATACCTATAATCACCTTGAGCTACTCCCTGAAATATTAAGTATAGAACTGAGCTTTAGTTAGAGCTATTGAATAAACCTGGGGGCATAGAGGCAGGTAGAGGAGCCGATAGAGTAGAGGCAGTTCAACCTATATGGCATATGGGCTCTACTCGTGCTTTGTTCTCACCTATTAGACGCTCGACGTGTGGAAGCTAGTAACTTCGAAATATCGGCCTGGATCAATAATACATTCTATATTCTGCGACTCTAAATAAACGCGATTTATCCCAATAATCTATCCTGAAGTACCGTTCCTAACACCAACTTGTAACCTCAATGAATAATACAATCTTCCTAAAACTACACGACCTTGTAAAGCCTAAGAAATGTGTGCTCGAAGCACCACGAATGAAGAGACCGGGGAAGGGGCCACTAGTCTCCATCGAGAGTGTCTTTGTCTCGCTTAGGGGTATTTAGATGGAAGGGCGTTGTTAAAGGCGAAGACGTTTTGGGGATCGTATTTTGCCTTTAGGCTTGCAAGACGCGGAAGCTTGTTCTTCCCGTAGATCTGCTCAATTTTCTCGTCTCCGTGTGCATAGTTGACGTATGCTACTACATCGTTGAACCCCGAAGTAGCTACCAATTCGCGGCGAAGCTCTTGGCCGAAGGCATTAGCTTGAGCTTCCGAAGCGCTTCCGGTGCCCCAAGTGAATTGCAACAATCTAGGGCACAGTATTAGTTATCATCTGGGAGGGAGTTTCATCGGATAAAGCGGCCAAGTATGGCTACTTCTACTCACAGGTAGGTAACTGAGTCTCTCCAGGGATAGGCTGTAGCACTGTCAGGAACAGCAGTGGTAGCCTGGTTAGGGAAAGCTTCGACAAGGAAGCTCGAACCCCGCGCATCCGGGTATTTTTGGTAGAAATCAGCAAACTTCTGGAACACTGATGTGTATGTCGGTGCATCAAACTTGCGGACGTTTGTGGTGTATATGTCTAGAAGCTTCTCAGGCAAGCAGACGCTGGCGTCGCTACCAAACCCAGTCTCAGTGTTCAGTCTGGACCATGGCAAGCGTGATATCACAGTCCTGTCGGCCTTGATGGCGAGAATGGGCGCCATAACCTGCATAGCTTCATGTTGCGGGCCTGCGTATACCCAGCTTGCAATAAGTTGCGGCTATAAACATTGTCAGCATTATGCCTGGCTCTGAACCCGCTACTATATGAATGGCTTACCTGGTTCGTGGTGGCATTGTATACAACTGATGTGCTTGAGGCTAGTTTTTCGGGCATGGTGGCGGGGCCTTTGTGTCCATGGATGAGTTTCTGTATGGTGTTGAAGTACGTGGCGTTTGTACTGGCCGGGAAGACGAAGTCAAAGGCAGTGTAGTAGTCAATACGAGGGTGGAGCTTGTATGTAGCCGATGTGATGATGCCGAAGTTTGCTCCAGCACCACGAATACCCCAGAAGAGGTCCGGGTTGGATTTAGCGCTCACTTCCAAGACTCGCCCGTCGGCAGTAACTACGCGGGCGGATACCAGGGCGTCAATCAAGAGACCGTGCACGCCAGCCAAACGGCCAATTCCGGCACCAATCGTGACTCCAATCATACCCGGGCATGAGCATGTACCCGTTTCTAATTATGCGTCAACACATCATCTTCAGAGGAGGGAGTTGGAGAATATAATCTTACGTATCTCAAAGCCTGCATCCTCAACAGGGCCTACAATATTCCTGAATCGGACACCCGGCCCTACAGTGAGGAGGCCAGCACGTTTGTCGACCTTGACCGAGTTCATCTGGCTCAGGTCAATAGATAGACCTCCATGCAGATTACCCAGCGTTGTGCCATATCCATGACGGCCGCCGGTGGCTAAGAACGAGAGATTGTATGCTCTTGCCAGTTTCACCTGGAGTACGTTAGTGCCTCGGCTATCAGTTGAACTTCCGTCAAGGCGAAGTGGTACTTACAGCTTCAACTACATCGTTCTCAGTAGCTGGGCTCACGGCGGCGTTGAAAGTGGGCGGCTCAT
This sequence comes from Lasiodiplodia mahajangana, assembly GCA_029590625.1. Taxonomy (NCBI): domain Eukaryota; kingdom Fungi; phylum Ascomycota; class Dothideomycetes; order Botryosphaeriales; family Botryosphaeriaceae; genus Lasiodiplodia; species Lasiodiplodia mahajangana. The sequence goes on from JAPUUL010000095.1 coordinate 14,696, forward strand.
ATATGGTCCATCGTTCTGTAACATTCTCGAATCGGGCGTCGCCTGGGAACGATAGTGTGGTCTGTGACGACCAATGGTTCCCGGGGTTCCTCAGTATCGATGGTAGGGATTCACCACGCGAGTGCACTGTAGCAGCCAAGCCACGGCTTGAGAAGCCGAGGAAAGAAAGAACAACAGTTGAAGAGAAATGCATCTTGGTCGCTGTAATTCACGTGTAGAGTCAGGCTGCCGAGTTCCCTGGAGCAGCACGAGAACTACGGCGTAGGAGAGAGGCTTTTATACAAGGATCCCGCCACAGCATTCTCGGTCATCGCCGTGGAATGAACCTCGTGATGGTGATTGCTTGCATCGGCTCATCCTACAAGCCACCTTTGTAATTGCAAACTCATTGGCATGGATTACGATTGCAAATGAAGTGGCACTCCGCGTGACACTCTGTGTGACAGTCGACATAGCCCTACAGGTCGGTGGAAGGAAAGCGATCCTCGGTGCGGGCTCCCTGACCCCCCGATGTTGGACGGGCGTAGTCCATTGAGAGGACGGATTCGGGGAAAGGGGGGTTCCTAGGGTCTAAAACAGGATCGTTTAGGTAAGAAATCGACGAAGTACGCTTATAGGGCACTCCGATCAGCACTTGTAGCCTCAGCTGGATGATGGGCTGAAGTTGTTATTTCAAGCTAGACATGGTATTTCATGTTATAGGTGATGGCTAAATCGGAGTGGGATTCTCGTGACACAGCATAACGCCTCAACATTCCTTTGTAGCGGCGACGCGCAAGGAACGTGGAATGTGGACTTGGTGTGGGCTCATGGGGTTTCCCAAATATAGAAATAAGCATGCGTCCTTCACCGGTAGGGCTTAGCTCGTAGCGTCCCGACCGATCTAGACAAGGCTATAGCTTCTGACATAAGAATCCGAAAGCTGTGCCGCAGTGCATTGCAAGCTGGAATCTCGAGACCAGGCAGCACTATGAAAGATCCGGCTTAGTCAAGGAATAAAATTATAAATATGCTAATACGTGGGATGACAAAAAGATAAAAAAAAAAGAATTAGTGTAAAGGTATTATGAAAAGGGAAAAGCTTCAAGGGCAAGTTCAGTATACTGGTCTAATAATATGAGCGACTGTTTTAATTATTGAGCGAATACATGACAGCAGGAGAGCGCATACATCACACGACAAAAAGGCATATATGATAAAACAAAAGTATATATCACAAGGTAAGAGAGAACGTATCACAAAACAAGAACGCGACGAAAATAAAAGAAGCTCAGTCACATCTTACGGTAGGCATGTCCCTGGTCGGTACGTGCATCTTGGACTAGAGTGCACAATTAAAATGAATCAACAGGGTCGGTTACGAAAGTTTCATGGGTACGTTCAATAAATGGCATCAATACCATGTCTCTTTTGCCTGGTGTAGTAATCTTGCATAAGTAACCTTTCCGATCACATATCACTAAACTGCCTAAACAAACATGGTCGACTATAGGTTTGGTCTCTGGGGACAGGGGATTGCTATCGCACTGGCACATTGTAGCCATAACACTGGCACGGGGACGTAGGTATGAGATGCGGATTCATTGTCAACGGCGTGGTGGGTTGCTACGAACTCAGCTTAGGACGAAGATGCTTCCTATTGTTACAGTTTCCGTCTAAGTGAATACTCGAGGGCCTAGACCCTATTCTTGACAATCTTCTACCCGTGGTGGCGTTATGATAGAGTGTTGCAATTCTGTTCCGTGACGCCTATGATGCCCGCCCTACTTTACACAGTATCCCTGTCCCATGGCGCGGGACGTTACGGCCGATACCGATCGTTTCCTGCATTGAGACAGGAAGAGAGTAACTCTAGTATCTTCGTCTTCTAGGGCCTGGCTTTATTCGCACCCACGCTAATTGACATAATCGTCCTCCCACATGGCTAGTTGGCTAACATCAACGATAATCAGAGAGCTTAGGTAAGTGACGACTAATGCCGGGACCTTGCCGGACCCAATCTATTGTGGGGATAAGTGACGTGGGTTCTTCTGCAGGTAGATTTAGGAATGGCTCAGTTATTACACGTGGAGGAAGGTTGAGCTTATGGATCATAGCTTGCGAAATCCCTGTAGACCTAAATGGTTTGATTGATTACCTCCAGCTCATCGCTCGTGATCAACACTCTTGGGCTTAGCTCCGTAGTAAATATGGTCCCATTAAATCCATCTCGTTGTCGACTCTCGTCGTATACATTGAAGTAGATAATGGTCTAGCAAAGGACCTTATCGGGTGATAGGGATTAGGAGAGTGGCGCATCCAACGATGAATACGACCAACCTCTTCGTAATATAGGACTCACGTCATACCTATCGGGCCTGCTTTGTCTCTAGATGAGATAGAAGTCGCCCTGCCTTTGCTTTATATGTTTTCTTTTTTTTTTCCCAGAAACTTTAGCCATGCTCTTGTGAATAAAAGTCTTCCCATCTCTTGGAACTTAGGAAACACCTACCAACATGGGCGAGACGAAGAGAAAAAGATATAGCAATGTAAATTACGATAGGGGCTGCTTGAGCCTAGGGGAATAAAAAAGAACGCAAGCTGCTTCGGGGCGATTATCCGCCGGGAGTCTCGGGACTTGCTTGAGCCTCTCACTCTTGTGATATGATGGCTGTATTCCGATTGGCCGTTTCACGTAAGCACCGGCTGATGAGGCGAATGTAGGTCTTCTGCAGCTGTGTCACTATTTATCAAACGGCTCTGATTCTAATTGACCTAACGCCGTCACTTCCGCAACCATAGCTAGACGTCCATCTCACAGTCGATGACGGGATAGTCTCGCGTCCCTTATGACTCATAGGTGCTCTCTTTGGAGAGGCAGGAATACGCTGTTTCTCATTCGTTTACTCTTCTTTCGCACATTGTGATCAATATACCTCTGGATGCTGCTTTAATACACCTCGGCAATCTTTAAGTGGGATTTAAAAAATATATATCAATCGAGGGTATTGTTATATTGCTTGCATGCTGGCCGGCCTAACATAGAAGAGCTAACGGATAAATTGAATCCTCTATTTAATAACATTTGCCAACATTTGCCTGTTCCCAGTCGTGGTTCCGGGCGTTATGAAAGCTACAAACAAACCTTTGAGCACCCATACGGTTAACCTAGCCTTACAGGTAGGAAGGACAAGCCTTGTTCTGCTTGTTTTGCGATCATCGGCGATCGCTCCTTCTAACCACCGTTCTTCTTTGATAGCCTGTATGTGGACACTACACCTATGTGGGATCATTTCATGTAGACAGAAAATATTATATTTCTAATAAATGCTTTTTCATAAGTCGTCATTCATTCCCACAGACCCGGTTATCGTACGACTAGTTTAAATTTAGCCAACTTTTACTTCCGTGAGCCCGATATAATAAGCCTGTACAGGCTCATTCTCTTTTTGCGAGATTCTGTATGTAATTATACTAGAACCTATCACTTATAATCTCATTCGTCTTGGAGTTAAACTGGAGAAATCTTGGGAGTCGATCCCATCTTTGCCTGGTAACTGTAAGTGTTGAGTATAGAGTCCAACAACACCTTGGCAGCACGGGATCACTCACCAAACCCCCCGTATCTATGCTATTCTACGTGTATTTTGTGTGGTGATTGAATAAAGGGCATATTTGAAAATGAACCGAGGCATTGTCAACGATTAATATACGGAGGTGATTTGTGGCATGACAAAGCTTGACCGAAGAGAGGGTTGCAAGGCGCCAATTAGCCTTATATAAGCTAACAGAACGCTATCTAGCTAAGTAAATGGAACTTCCCTCCATGTGTGGTAGCGATGGGTCGTTTTTAGCGTCACCAACAGTACTGATTATGACATATTGGGATTGTTAATGCTGTTATGGTCGGGGGTAGAGAACGTTTGGTGTAAAATTAATTACGCCGGTGGAGTACTTAGCGAGACCAAAACATGACGAGTTCATCAAAGTTTCCTTCATCCCCATCCGGAACATTTGAGCCTAGGATCTCCTTTCGGAGTGCCTCGGCTTCTCGTATCAACCTGGTGCCTTCGTCGAAACCCCCCATATCTTGATGAACACAACCAAGCTTGTATTTTGTTCGAGAAATCTCGTTTCGATACCACTGAGGATGCTCCTCGAATACCATCAACGCTTGATTCAGCATTTCCCTATGCCATTATTAGTGACATTTTTCTAATGTGCATAGATGAAGTAAGGACTGGGGACTAGGTCTATACATACAGTGCCTGAGGATACTCCCTACGACAATGATAATGCCAGCCGATTTTGTAGTACATGTCCGCGGTTTTGTGGTGCCTTTCTCCTAAATTGAGCTTGAAGACTTTGAGGACGTGCGCATGTGCCTTGAAGGCTGCCTCCGTGTCGCCTTGCGCGATTTGCAAATTGCCTAGTGTGTACATCATGAATCCGTTCCTATAGCCAGGTAAGTTACTAGATACGTGTCTTAATCTAAAAACCAACGTACCTAAGTTCCGTGCTTGTTTGGTCTTGGAGAAAAGGTTTCAGCAACTCTGAAGCCTCTTCTAATCGACCTTGATAAATCAGACACGAGATCAGGCTGCCAGCCTAAGTCGTGGTTGAACATCAGCCATCATGAAACTGAGGACTTCTACTTACGTAGATTCGTTGGTCGCCAGTGACGCCTTTCCAAGATTCCAAACATTGGCGATACCATTGTTCCGCTTCTTGGTAGTTATTTAGGCCAAAGTTACCATTGCCTAAACCCCCAAGAGCAAAACATATCCTAATGTCAGGTTCTGTTAGTAGGCCACGCGCTTTCGCCTCTTTGATGTATTCCCACTGCAGTTCAAAGTTCTCCAAACCCTCCTTGCGCCTATTCACTTGATTCGCGATAGACGCTCGTGCACCGAAAATGTCAGCCAGTATAATTTCACAGCCGTTGCGGCCTGAGCAGTATGCCTCGGCCACCCGAAGCAGTGGTTCCGAATTCTCGAATATGCCTCGTTCGTATGTGTACCTAGATTATTAGACGTAGATCATTAGATGAGTGGGACGGTAGATGGATCAACTTACCACGATGCGTTGTAGAGCAGCTCAGCAAAGTCTTTTGTCGCTGTTAATGGGACCGTATCTTGCTGCGAATGCTCATAAAATCGACACAAGCAAGAGACATGAGGAAGGAGGGATTGCTGTTTTGGCCACAACTCTGGATCATGTCTATTGTTCCGCGGTGCAACTGGCCATTCGTGCACAATAAGACTCAATGCCATGTCGAACACAGCTTGCCGGGTCTCGGGAATTAGGCGGTGATGGCACGCCTCCTGTACTAGGCGGTGCATAGAGAGTGTCGCAGCCTCGGAGTTTTGGGAAACCAGCGAGCTATGAAGCATACCTTCCTTGCACTTGGTGAGGTTCTCCATGTTGTTAGCGATTGACCATTTCGTCACTCCGGCCTGGTATGCCTTTGCAGCTCCGCTAAGAAGCATCTCGAGTGGGATAGAATCCGGGTTGAAAAATGACAGAACATAAAGCAGGGTTTGCGAGTCCTGATGAAGGCTTTCGAAGTTCATTGTCCAAACAGTTGATAGGGTATGGCGATAGACTCCCTCATTGGGTCCGCTGATCAAAGCGCCGTTATGGTCATCGACAAGGGTGCGGTAGTTGTTGTACTGGCTCAAGAAGTCGACGAGCGAACAGGACGTGTTCAGAATTAGGTTTGCTCCTTGGTAAATACCTAAAGGCAAACAGCCCAAACGGTTCACAATATCAACTGCGGCCCTCTCTTCATCGAGGGTCGCCCCTCTCCTACTACTGCCTTGATCGGGATTGAGGGAAGCAGCAACGTTCAGATGGGTATGGGACTGGTTATCCGGCGAGCGGGACAGTTTGGCCAATCGAAAAAGCAATTCAATTGCGTCATCCTGGGGTAGGGACTCGATAACTTCGCCACCAAGTTCCGACGCTAGGTTTTCCACCCGGCTTGTAACCAGGACTGAGCCATGGTCACAGCGCGGCCAGAAGTCATCTAGGACAGCGGCACTGGAGTTATCTGCATTGTCAAAAACAAGCAACCAAGGCAAATCTGTATTGCCCTATGTGTTAATCTCATATACTAGCGTGGCTTAAGTGCAACGTACCTGTCTTTTCAAACCACTTCTTGAGTGTTTCGCTACTTTGTCTCTGATTCACGGTCCCTTGCTTCACGAGGCCAAGTTCGGCTGCGAAGCGAGAGAAATCGTCTAACATAGTCGTTCGATTGTCGGCACGGGCGAAAAGCACTACTTCATAGTCTCGCAGTCGCTCTGTGGCAAAGTGGATAGCCACCTGGGTTTTTCCAACGCCTCCAAGTCCGCACAGGGCGAAAACACTCTGGGCGCCCCGAGGTGGTGTAGTTGGACCAAGTGATTCCCAGATATTAGCCAAGACTGACGATCTGCCAACAAAGTCTGGGTTTGGCTTGTTGGGAAAGAGACTCCGACAAGGCAGATTGAGGGCAGGCTGCTCTTGTGAGAGCTGGAATTCACTTGGGACATTGGATGTTCCAAGGCTCGAGCTTCCGGGGGCTTTAAAACAGTTAAAAGGCATCGATGCGGATAGTCGACTGAATAACACATACCGGACATGGTGTTGTGATCGCAGTTGGTCTTGTTTAGAGTCTTCTATGACCCTTAAGGACGTAGCTGCGGCTTAACCCTCTGGCTGATAGATTGTCTCACAAACGAAGGAGGGTTGCCGGATGATACTAGGTTCCCGGATACTGAAAATGCTCTTGATAATCTTCAAGGACTTTATAATTGGTGGAAGAATACAAGAAGGATATGGTAAACTTAACAAGTTGCCGGCTTCTGTAGACATACCCTAGGATGGCGGAAGGAGGAGGACTATATACCGGAGCAGAACACAACAAGCCTTTCCTCAGTGGGGATGACATGCACTGTGATTCAAGTAGTGGCCAATAACATAAACAAGCATATACCAATGAAACTTAGAGGATAGTGGAAACTACATCCCTGGAGCCAGATTGCGGGGTTAATAGCATGACGTGTCCGACTGATGTCATGTGTAGCATGCAGCCTGCTTCTGCAGTGAAGAGGGAACATTAGAGGGCACGGGGAAAAGAAGGAAGAAGAGAGGTCTTTTGGTTGCCTAGCGAAGACAAAGTAATGAGATGTACATTAAAGTTTTGTTTGTTCAAGACCAAATATTAAGGCTCTTGAAGGTCAACCAGGAGCCAAAATGATGGTGGTTTTGCTTATAAGCCAGTAAACTCCCAAGGGTACCATTAGCTGAAGGAGATTCCATGTGGAAGGCCGTATACCGGGTTTACGTGGCAGTACAGATAACAAGTATAAAGTGGTTCTTTCGACGCCTCGTATAATATATAATTATGATATGTAATAACTAGCTGGTGTGACGTGAGTAAAGTCCGGCTGAATCCGGCCGCAGGTGCGCGGCCGTCCTAAACAGCCACAAGGCCGCCACAAAAAACAACGCACTAGTTGTTTCAAGCACCAACGGTTATTTTGTGTGTGGTGACGGTGTTCTATTCGCGGCAGGGAGGTAGTTTAAACGCAGTATATTGGGGAGAGCATGATCTTTTAACCGAAGGCCTAGGGGCGCGCTATTAAAGCCGGCCGCCTTGACCAAGACTTTTCCTTAAGGCTTAAACTCATGTTTAAACCTACCTAGGTTTCGTCCCTCATCGAAGTCTTGGAGGCGGCTGGTTTATTTGGGCTGCGCGTAGGCCTATGCTATATACGTGTTAGGAATCCCAGCCAGAATCAGGATCAGGCTGGGTGGTGGTATAAATGGGTATGTTTCCGCCAACGCCAGACCCAACGAATGCCGTCAAGAGCAGGAAAGTCGTGTAGTTGTTTGAAGCACCGAGGCCAAGCCTGAACGCAGACGAAATCAAGACCGTGAGGTTAAAGGCCCATCGCCTACCTATTCAGAAATCTTATTAGCAAGCAAGAAAGATCTCTTTCCATGTCCTTAAGTGACACGAACCAATGAAATCCGCTAATACTCCCTAGAAAAAGGCACCGGCCGTGAGCCCGGCGCTAAAGATCACGGAGATCTTTCCTGTTTACCCGCTGCTTAACCCGAATTTTTGCTGCAGTGGGCTTAGCGCCAAACTAAATGCCTGTGCTAAAAGCAGATCGATTATGTATTTTAAGCTACAGAGGGCTTAACTAGCTATTGTGTTAGAATTAGCGGTTAGAATACAAGCTAGTTAAGGCTTTTTAAAAGGATTATAATAATTTGTAAGACTATAATAGCAAGATTAAAAAAAACTTTAGCTAAACTTTATTAATAAGCATATAAACTGCTTAAAACTTTGTAATAACTTTAAATATAATTTGTTTATAGTTTATATAATAGTTTTTTTTTATAAAAATTAACTTATTAAAGTTTTTTAAGTAATAATATAATTATTTAATAATATAAAAGCGTTATAATTATAAAGTTTTAAAAATAATATAATATTATAAGTTTATATAACTTTTTTAAGCGTTATAATTGCTTTTATACTTTAAAATATAACGTTTTAACATTATTATAATTATTAAAGCTTATAACAAAAGGTTAAAAGTTGCTAAGTTTTTAACGTATATTAAGGTTTTTTTAAAAAGTAAATTACTTTTATATAGGAGTTAAGTGCGCTATTTACAAGGCTGCTATCACTGCACTAATAATAAGTGCTAAGAAAAAATATTTTAAGGGGAAGGTGCTCGAGGGCTGGTGGCTGGCAGATGGAGGAAAGGGCTATGCCATCCAGCCCGCCGCAGAATGGATGGACGCATTTGAGGCGGCTGGCTTCAAAAGCATGGGGTATTCTCGCGGAAATTCCGCAAAAGCGAACACGCAGCAAGTACTAGTAGCTTGCACCAAAGACTGATAATGATAAACCCGTTTCATCCATTGCCACGCAGTGTTTTAGGACAGTTCGCATTTAATGAATCCCAGTTGTGATAAGGCAGAGTCTCTAAAAGGGCTGTTATAGAGGTTCAGGTGGCGAGGACAATGTTTAATGTAGCCATAACCTATGCTATTATCTTTAATATTGAGAACTGCCGTGCAACAGCGGGTGATCTATTAATCCTACCCCTCGATTCTAGTGAGCGAATACAAGACTGTTCATTTATGCTGACGGTCTAGAACCTAACTTAGACTCAATCTCCCGTCACTTTCCTCCTAGCAGTAGAACGTCCAGTACATTCCGAGGCCTTAGAGTAACATGATTGCTCGATTCTCCGCCGCTGTCGGTTTATCGATGTTTTGAATGTTGAGAAAGATTCTTTAGTTCGATTGTGGTAACAAGATGTTCTAAGATGGCGGTGGCGGTGGCGGTGGACAGCACACGGGGCAATCTTGGCTGGAGCTCTTCGTAGTATCAATCCAAAACAGACGCGAATCTCGACTGAAGTGTTCTTTTCCTATCACGGTTTCAAATTGTTCCTCGGTCATGTCTCCCTTAAGAAAAGTGAGTAGGTTATCGGGAGAAACAAGTCGATCTAGGCCCCTAATCGATTCTGGATGACGAAGGTCGATAGACTCAAGGTTGGGAAACACATTGTGGTTTCGCATTAACATGAGATCTATGTAGTTAACATAGCAATTCTCCATCCGAAGTTCGCGCAATTGTGGTCCAAGATTAACGATGGGTGGTACCGTATTCTCCCTGAGCGCGGTGTAGATGCGGTTTCCTCTGTCCCGGCTGCCATCATTCTGGAAATTGATAAGGCGTGAATTATTAATGACGTGGAAAGAATCTAGCTGCGGCCAGTGAGGTTCGTTGAGTAGCTTGCTCGTCAACGCGGCTTTCCAGGTCATGAAGGGGGAGTCGTCGACATCTACAAATCCGGGACTGGAGAATGGAAAGCAAAATTTTAAACTTCTCAATTTTTTCGCGGCTTGGATGCAGTTGACAAGGATGTCGTCCATTACGGTAACGGCAATACCTGGGGCTGGAAAGACACAGATACTGAGGCTTGTTAAATGCTCAAATGCATTCTTGTCCGCAAGGCTGATAGCCCCCAAACCCAATTGCGGGACCATTATGGCTAGATTCAAAATTTGAATCTGACTGCGTAATCGGTAGAGGATGAGCAGAGCGATAGCAACACCAAAGCCCTTGATTAAGTAGGGATGGGTGAGCTCATTGGAGCCCGTTCGGACAAGTTTCGTGAGGTAACTGGGCTCTCGTACTCCGTTCTTATACTCGCTCAAATTGCGCCGGATGCGAACTGTGATGGTTGTTAGAGTTTTCATGTTGGGAATTTCTCTTGAAAACCAACTCGACAACCAGGAGGTGGGTTCCTTGCAATCGGGGTCCTGTCCGTTTTCGCCCTTTTCATCTTCACGCTGGCTATCCCCATGATCCGAAACGCGCCTCCTCCATCTAAAGCAATCGGTTGGCACGAATGAAGGACTGATATAGCCGTATCCCTGGCTATCTGCCAATAAGCCAAATGGTCTTGATGGAAAGTCTACAGACTTGTCGTGGCAGAATCCTGACAAGGCGTAAGAGTCAAGCTCTTCCCAAATTAGCTGCTGCACTCGATCGACGGGAAATTTCATGAATCGGCATTGGTCGATATGCAAGCGGGATATCGTGAGCTTCGGCAATAGATTGATTTCAGAATCAGTGGTGTAATAGTATGTACTGCAGGTCGATCTCAAGGACAGTATATCCGCTGCCCCCAGCACTCCGCATTTCATAATCCCTAGTCTTAGTTCGGGCGGCAGCCTTGTTAGGCACGGAGTAGCTGGTATGAGACAGCTTCTCTGGTGCATCATAGGTAGCGAGGAGAGTGAAGACATAATAAGTAGTAGAAATAGAGATGCAACTCAAGCCTCAACAACACAGCTAGTTGGATCAAACTGCAGTATCTTATAGATAGAAAGTGAGAAGACTTTATTGTAAAGCACTGCAGTAGCAAGGACAAGAAGCAAGGAGGGAATCACGTTACGTAGAAACGATTTCTCAACCAATCATCCATGCGGGGCGAATCCCAGGGGGTAAAGGGTCAACAGCGGCTTAATTCTCTATTATGATTAATCAAATATTACAAGACTTGTAGGAACGTGATAAACAAACCCATGCGAGCGCGGCGTGGAAAAAAAACTGAGACACTAAAATAAGCTACCTACACCACCACAACTACCACTTCCACTTCCACTACCTACACTGATCTAATAGCTACGTTGTTAACCCCCCNAAAAAAAACCCTTTTACTATAGTAATATATAGCAAAAAGGCCCTTAAATAAAGTATAATTAATACATAGTACAAATTTCATGCTATATAAGCTATTAAACATAGTTAAGGCAGTATACAGGGTGGTAATAAGTGTACGTAGCTTATTTTGGTGTCTTAGTTTTTTTTCGCATCGCCTTGCCCATGCGACCGTCCTCTAGCGAGAGCACAAGACAAAGCTTGAAGCTACGACGAATAAATACCCATATATAAGTCATGGCGACCGAATAACCGTCAGAAGCAGCAATTAGGCGGCGCATGAAGTGGTTCGAGTGCCTAGTGATGAAATACCGCGTGATTAAGAGAATTGTTTTTATCACCTCGCTTAGAGCTTAGTGGCACATCTCCCTTGCCTGCAGCTGCACTAAGAGCATCCCGGCCAGCAATGGGTGATTGGGTAAACACCCACGCGAATTTGAAGCGCGTACGACACGCTGTAATACGAGGACTAACATGGGGCTGCCAGGGCCTCGTGTTCTTGTTATTGTTGTTTCAATTACACAATCAAATAGCTGTCTCCTACACCTAGGATCTCTTTCTTTCTCCGTAGGCAGGATGAAAGTTTTCATGTCTTTGTCGTGTAATACGCGTACTATTTTCCTTTCTAATATGATTTACTATGGATCTATCAAAACAAGTACTTGGTAATCCCGTTGATTGTATTCAAGGCATAGCAGTATAATCAAGGCCCTGAAGGCTGTCACGGTCTCATGCATGTGAATGTAAGCCGACAGGACTCTCCGCCTTGATCAACCTTCTATTGTCGATAGTGTCGTGGTATAGTACTGCAAATCCGTTTCGTGACAAGGGCTGTCTATATGTGACGGCCTACGGATCGAAGACCTTATATTGGTCATCCTCGGGATCTCATAGCGACCACCTTAGGCTCTAGGTTAGGGGGCCTGTTAGTAGGGAAATCCTCGTCAGGGTAACCAGGGGGATATTCTACCCTATTGGTGACCGGAAGGTTCAGTTACCTTGTTTATGAAAGAAGGGATGGATCCCTCCGACTACGGGTCATAGAGGTAGTTCTGTATCACTAGACCTGAATACGATCACATTGCCTCAGCGAATACTTACGCACTTAAGCGACTCGCTCCCCCCCGTTACCATACTAGTTTACGTAACTAAATGCTTGATGACCTTAGACAACAACACTCCCGATTTAGCTTAAAGCTGATATATTTACTCTCATTCAAATAGTATATACTACGATGCTTGAACTTCCTAACGCCGCTTAAAAGTGTCTGTTGAAAACCAAATCTATCAATCGCTCCAACCAGGTAACGCCAACTCTATTAGACCTTTTTATGTAATATCTGTGTACAGAATGCCCATAACCATCATGGTCTACCACCCAGAACCCGGCCCGAAATGCGACCCATTCGGCACCGTACGATAGGCGCAAGCCTGCCAGTCACAGCCCTGCTTATATACTTCAGTTCCCCACCAGCTGAAACTGTCCATCCAGCCCGGATATATGAAACCAAAGAACACGATGACGATCCCAAAAGCCAGGCCCGAATCCAGGGCCGCGCTCAGTGTCATCGTGTATTTGGCCCACCAAGCATTCGCTCGATTTTTAATCAAGTAATTGAAGATGTAGCAGACTAGCGCCCACACGGAGAAATTTAGACCCGTGGCCGGGGGAATCCAACTAAGCGACCCAAACAGCACTGGCAGGTTGATCTTTCGAACGATCGAGTTCTTCTTGCCGCGGCCGTAGAGCCATAACGGGATGGGAGCGACGGCGCCGATTAAGAAGCACCACACGAGCGGCCGGTACGTGGCATTGGGTCCGAAGAACTCGGCCGGTCCAACAACGCCCCACAATATGGAGCCGTTGAAGTGGACCCGAGCGATCGGGCAAGTAAAGCCGTTAATGGCTGACGGCGTGCATATACCCGGAACGTTATAGAACATCCAATTAAGGACAGTGATCTGCGTGATCGACGAGATGATGGTTGCTACCATCTGCACCGAAATAGATTCGGGTGGGATCTTCATGTATGCCCCAGCTTCAGATCGGCGAAWTTGATGCCCTGTGCCGAAGAGATGTAACCGTAGGTGACGAAGACCATATTAGCGACGGGTCGCCCTGGGAATACCGCGCCGCAAATGAGCTGGCAGATAAGATATATGCTGCTGTGCTGGTTTGTCACTGCCATGACGATGCCGATAGGTATGAAGAGTATAGAACATATCCCCAATGCAAGTAGTAGCCCATACCAAGGCAGGTGGACTGGATAACTAAAACGCCGCGCATAAGTTTACTCTGCGGTAGTAAATCGATTTTCGGGAGGGAACTTACTATTCAACGACAAAGACGCCAATGGCCGTCATTGAAATAAATGTTAACAAATACCAATAAATTGGTGCATCCTTGTACCTTTTCATGAGGCGGTTATGGACATCCTCACGATTGAGTAAATCTTCGATATTCGCACTCGACGTCATGCCGCTCTCACTTCTCCGGAAGGATGCCATTCCGTTTCCTTCACTCCCCAGAGGCTGATAGACCGGCCCGTCTTCTTCCCCTGCTCCTTTGAGGGACCTCTTCCATTGAGTCCATATGTCTTTGCCGTGCCAACACGCTGTATGGGTCAAGAGTGAGGCCAAACCGGCAAACTGGAGCCCATAGCTAAGCACATACGTGATGGGTAGGTATACCCGACTGTATTGTGAGTATGCGGCTCGATCAAAAAGAAAGTCGGGTGTGAGAATTCTGCCGACGTCGTATATATGACCTGTATTATCAAATACTGATGCTGATAGGATAGGCATGTATGATGAGTAAAATAGGTTGCAATAATACGCGATGGGTGCGATGATCCACATGACAATTACTAGACCACCAATTACATTCATGGAGGCCCAAAAGGGCGTAAGCAAGGGAGAACCGATATATGCGACCTGGGCCCAGTCGAATGTGATAGGGAATAGTCCCAAGCCAGAGACAACTCCGAAAAGGTTGGCTACCACGACATTATCGGGGGCAAACCAGGTGATTACGTTGAAGTAACTGAGTGCTGGCATCAGCAATCCTGGGAGGAAGTAGAAGAGGAATGCCGACAGCCAGACAACAAAGAAAAAGTTCCACCTGCTGATCTTCCAGCCGTTTGCTGGCTCATTCTGCTCTTTGTGAAGGGTAGTAAACATGGCTGCCGACATGAGGGTGCCGGGCCAGATCATGCCACTAGGGCGAACCAAAAATCTCCTGGTCAAACCGGCAAATGTGTAGCCTAAGATTTGCGTCGACAAAGTGAGTAGGAGCTGGTAGAGTATACTAACGTCCTGCTTATAGAATTGAGTCTGCTCAACAATGATATCGGTTGCAAATGCGAACCCGAAGGATACGTTGCTGCTCACATAGACACAACTATGTTCTTTCTCATTCCAAGATCCCTGAGCAAGCCAGAGTCGTAGCCGTTGAGCGCGACTCCTCTTCGTCCTACGAAGAGAGAGTGGTGATTCGGGCCCTGGAGTCATGACAGACGTGCGCACACCATCTACGAATTCTTCAGGCGGGTCATCGGACCGTTTGAGTAAGTAATCCCACATGAGACCGAGCGGGTGTACGAGAAGTAAGGCTATGACAGGAGTAATGGCAACACTAGGGTATCGTAAGGAGAAAAACAGATTGGTTGAGGAGCCGAGAATGGAAAATAAGGCGGACAAGATCCACATGCGAGGAGTGTTAATGGACAAGGTGAGGTTGTCGGTGGGAGCGACAGAGGCGCGGACTTGGGGATAAGGCGAGTTGTCAGGGGGGTCTTCGACTTGCTCGTCACTAACGGCATCGCCGCCTTCTTCCACGGCGCTTTCCTCTTCTGTCGCAGAGCCGTCCGACTTATTGTCAGAGAGAATAT